>CM064521.1:59533487-59646147 GCA_032716605.1 Paralithodes platypus | reverse complement strand
TAGCGAGTTTGTCTTGCTCTTGAAGATCAGATCAGATGTGGTTCGGGAAGTAATGCCTTAACAACGGCACTTCCCTGAGAGGTTCTTGTAATTTTCCTTTTGTGATTTTCCTTTTGTGACGTGCTCTGTTATATTATATTGTATTGAAAGCACCCTTGTCTTGTTGTCTTGAAAGCACCCTTGGGACGCTCCGATCACTGAACTATAAATAGTAGCGTATCGGAACGTCCAAAGGTGCGTTTTCAAGCTCAAGACTGAATGCGCTTGCAGAAAATGCGGTGCAAGCCAGTAGCGCATCGGAGCATCCCAAGGATGCGTTCAAGAGCAAAACAAACTCTCTAGCAGACGATGTGGAAGAAGAAGAAGAAGGTGTTTACGTTCATATCAGTAGCTTCCTTTGACCATTAATCTGAATGTTTTGAAGTAGGTAATAGGCTACAATGACAATGGTAAACTTTTAAAGTGAATTCATGAACATATGATATGTGTGTGCTCCATTATGTGTCATTTGAGTGGACTAATGCCTCAAAAAGGGGACTTTGGGAATTCTTGAAATTCGGACCATCGGGTGAATTCGGATTTGGCCTCAAATTGAAAAATTCGGACTATTGGGAGATTCGAATCATCGGTCGTCGGATTAACGGACTTTTACTGTATATATATATATATATATATATATATATATATATATATATATATATATATATATTTATATATTTATATATATATAAGGAATAGTAAGGCCAGCGTAAGGAACAACATCTTTATTTGATAACGTTTCGGCTTCTCTTCATGAGCCATCATCAGATCTAAAAATTAAATGAACGTACATGTATTTACCTAATTGTATTTACCTAATTGTAGTTTACAGGAGTTGAGCTAAGCTCGTGTTGTCCCGTCTCTCAGTCTACTTTTTATCCAATTTTTTCTTGAAAATATGGATGTTCCTTGCCCCTACCACCTCCTCCTCCAACCCATTCCATTTGTCAATACATCTATAGGGGAAGCTAAACTTCCTGATATCGTTCTTGCAGGTAGGTCTTTTAACTTTGTAGCTGTGGCCTCTAGTTATTCCTGTATCCATAATTAATATATCCTCCCTATCCAGCCTCTCCAGCCCCCGGGTACATTTGTACATCATTATCATGTCTCCCCTCTCTCTCCTCTCTTTTAGACTCGGTAGATTTAATTTGTCTAGCCTCCCTTCATATGGCAGTTCTCTGAGACTTGGAACCAATCTAGTGACTGCTCTCTGGATTCTTTCTAACTTGTGAATATGCTTCTTTAGATGCGGGGACCACACCACTGCTGCATACTCCAATCTTGGTCTAATCATACTCTTCATAATTTTCGCTACCATGGTCTCATCCAAATAGTTCAGAGCAACTTTCATATTCCCGGCCATTGCATACATTCCGCTAAAGAGCTTGTTAATATGTTTCTCTGGCGACAAAGTATCTTGTATAATCAACCCTAAATCTTTTTCTTTTTCGGCCTTGCTAATTTTATTATCTCCCATCCTGTACTCCCAATTTGGTCTATTCACACTTCTTCCCATATTTAACACATGACATTTACTTATATTAAATTTCATTTTCCACTTGGTGCTCCATTCGTATATTTTATCTAAATCCCCTTGCAGCTCCTCACAACTACTTTTATTTGTTATTTGTCTCATAATTTTAGTTATGTAGTTCATTTGTTGTGTAAAATTGTAGTATCTATAAATTATGTACATAATTTATAGATAATACAATTTTACACAACAAATGAACTACTGTACATGTAAGTTCATTTAATTTTTAGATCTCATGAAGAGAAGCCGAATCGTTATCAAATAAAGATGTTGTTCCTTACGCTGGCCTTACTATTCCTTATACGACTCCGCTTCCCCAAGGACAAGAGTATAGCTGAAATATATATATATACTGGTACTGTGTATATATATATATATATATATATACAGTAAACTTCCGTTAATCCGAAGGGCAGCGGACCGGCTCTCGTTCGGATTAGTGGATTTTTCGGATTATCGGACTTTACCCCTATGAACCTGTGTATGACGAAAACATTGAGACATTAGGCCACCCAAATGACACAATGGTGCACACACACATATCATATGTTCATGAAATCACTTCAAAAGTTTACCATTGTCATTGTAGCCTATTACCTACTTCAAAACATTCAGATTAATGGCCAAAGGAATCTGCTGATATAAACGTCTTCTTCTTCTTCCGTCTACTAGCGAGTTTGTCTTGCTCTTGAAGATCAGTTGTGGTTCGGGAAGTAATGCCTTAACAACGGCACTTCCCTGAGAGGTTCTTGTAATTTTCCTTTTGTGATTTTCCTTTTGTGACGTGCTCTGTTATATTATATTGTATTGAAAGCACCCTTGTCTTGTTGTCTTGAAAGCACCCTTGGGATGCTCCGATCACTGAACTATAAATAGTAGCGTATCGGAACATCCAAAGGTGCGTTTTCAAGCTCAAGACTAATACGTCCAAAGGTGCATTTTCAAGCTCAAGACTGAATGCGCTTGCCGAAAATGCGGTGCAAGCCAGTAGCGCATCGGAGCGTCCCAAGGATGCGTTCAAGAGCAAAACAAACTCTCTAGCAGACGATGTGGAAGAAGAAGAAGACGAAGGTGTTTACGATTATATCAGTAGCTTCCTTTGACCATTAATCTGAATGTTTTGAAGTAGATAATAGGCTACAATGACAATGGTAAACTTTTAAAGTGAATTCATGAACATATGATATGTGTGTGCTCCATTATGTGTCATTTGAGTGGCCTAATGCCTCAAAAGGGGACTTTGGGACTTCTTGAAAGGTGCGTTTTCAAGCTCAAGACTGAATGCGCTTGCCGAAAATGCGGTGCAAGCCAGTAGCGCATCGGAGCGTCCCAAGGATGCGTTCAAGAGCAAAACAAACTCTCTAGCAGACGATGTGGAAGAAGAAGAAGACGAAGGTGTTTACGATTATATCAGTAGCTTCCTTTGACCATTAATCTGAATGTTTTGAAGTAGATAATAGGCTACAATGACAATGGTAAACTTTTAAAGTGAATTCATGAACATATGATATGTGTGTGCTCCATTATGTGTCATTTGAGTGGCCTAATGCCTCAAAAAGGGGACTTTGGGACTTCTTGAAATTCGGACCATCGGGTGAATTCGGATTTGGCCTCAAATTGAAAAATTCGGACTATTGGGAGATTCGAATCATCGGTCGTCGGATTAACGGACTTTTACTGTATATACAGTATATAATCATATATAATCAGAGTATACTTTATATTATAAAGTATCACATTAAAATTATAAAAGTAAAATAAGAAAAGGTGAGGGGAGATTATTTTATTCCCTGCCTCACTCCCACATATAACACAAAACTACCTTTCACCCACATTCACATTTGGCATTAAATCGGCTCAACATATAAGCTAAATTAAATTGAAACATGAAAGGGCCATTATCTAGTTCTCTCCCCTACTGATTTAAGTTCCACCCCTTTCTTCCCTATTCCATTTCCTTATAAAACAAAAATATTTGTTTCCTATTAAACTCCATTCTTCCCTCCAAACCCCTTATAAAAAAAATAAAAAAATATTTACTTTTGTGCTGTGGGACGGTCCCTTAACCCTCTCAACACGGATGGGCTCTTAAACGCCCATAAAAAAGCATATACCAGGAACCCGGAAGGACTCTTGAACACCCCTGTAGTTGAAAGCCTGTGAGCTTCGTGTGCGAGGCGTCGGTCCGACGCATGTAAACAACAGCCGGCTGGACCGACGCCCCGCATCTCCGGCCACAAGAAGGAGAGCGGCGCTTGTTCTTGTGTGCCTGTATGTTGTTGTTAAGTATCGAATAGTAGTGTAAAGTGGCTGTTTTGACCATAAAGTTATCTCCAATGAAATCATCATCACAGCTCAACCAGTTGACTTAGAGAGCTCTACTTAATGCCATTCTACAGGTAAATAACACAGCTACGCTTGGGGATGCGGGAAGCAGTCTGATTAACGAATATACGGTAGCCTAGCCTAGACGTTTTTCGGCCAAAACACCCGGTTTTCGAGGAATATATATATAATACATAGCCGGGGCTGGAGGGTTAATGTACTAACCCCTTATTAAAAAAAAATACTTACTTTTGTGCCGTGGGTCCCTTCATGTTGAGGTTGTCTACGAGTGATGAGAGTGACATATCCAAGTCCCCGCTGATGAGTTTACCGGGTTGTGAAGGCTGGGTTGTGGCTACTGCTGCTGCCGGTACACCCCCTACGACACCACCAGCAACACCCCCACCGCCACCACCGGCACTCCCCTCTGGTTTAAGGATGTCTCCAAATGGGTCGAAGGCTGTGGTCAGGGAGAAAACATTAGGCACGGAATGATCACAGTTCTATGAGAGGGGTTAAGGTGGTATCACACCAGAATTTTGTCCTCAATTTTCGATGGCCAAAGTTTTCCCCGCAACATTTCTGGTATCTTTTGCATTTTTGTTGGATACTAAACTGAAGGTAGATAAACTTAGGTATCTGAATTCATATAAAACTTTAATTCAGAACTGCTAGACCAGAATTGCCATAGAAAGTTACAGGAAAAAGTGCTCGTGTGATACTGGCGTTAGTCTCAAAGCTTTCCAACACAAGATGAGTCCTAGGAGAGAGATTAGTTGGAAAGCAAAGTCTGAATGCAAAATCTAGTTATATTTTTAACTTAAGGAAAATAATTAGTACAGTAGTTTCTCAAAAGGAAAAATGATTAGCACATAAAGTCTCTCAAACAATAAATTCTGCTATAAAGTTAAGAAAAGAAAGCCTTGAAGCAGAGACTATAGAATTAATCTAGGATATCGGGCAGGGCAGTACGTGGCTGTTGTGATGCTGGACCTGTGGAGGGTATGAGGGCAGCAGGGGCACAGGTCAGAACAACGAGCACAGCAGGATCTGTCGACAGATTACCACAACAACCTCACACTGGTAGAGACTCACTGTATGCAACACTACTTCACTCTTAAACTCTAATTCATAATTAATTTCATGATAATAATTATATTAATACACCAATGTATATTTTATTATATTACAAAGGGATATATTTTCCAAAGCACAAACGCCATATACCGCATACTGTATATGGTTACTGTACTATAGGTACACTTGTATGAACACATTCCAAAATGCCAATTTATATCTAACTAAATGACAGCTTATAATAGTCTAGTATTGCATACACCCAAGTCTCTCCCAAGCTGCAGCTATAGTTTATTCATTAGGACTAGTCTATAAATTGTGACTCCCTAGCTTCTTGTAACTCAAACAGAGCTGGAGCAAACAGGATGTAAATTTCCACTTATTTATGGTTTGACTCCTCCCAAATAGAACAAATATCAGCTTGATCGCCCAATCCCTTTTTAAGCTTAAGATGTTGGGGTTCAGTACTTGTAGGCTGCTCCTAATGAATAGACTATAGTATGGTAACCCCTCAATGCAGACAACCACCAAAAGAGACACAGGACAATCAGCTTAAAAGATCTCAAATTACACGAGCATACCTCAGGAAGTGTCAGGAGAGGAGTCAGATACATTGTACATTCATGGTCAAAAGTCATAGCCAACCTCCGTCACTTCAAATTGTTTATCTCTCTAGGTACAAGTGAAAAACTAACCTTAATAGACATAAGCAAAGCCTTTTTACTCTAAGCTTTATTCAGTGTGGTTCAAGAGTATTTCTGTATTAAACTAATAGAGGAAAATTTATTTGAAGTTATGAAGGTGGGACACTCCTTTTGTCCATGTGCGTACCTTCATTCATGAACGTTTGTGGTCTAGGTTTTATCTCTATGCAAATACTACTCTAGGATTTATTTATAGATGTAATTTGCTTTACATTAAATTAAATCTCTGATTTTATGATTAATGTATACAAAAATTACACTAATAAATACGTCTCTGTAGATATACTTGCATAATCAGATGGGTCCACGAACGTTTACGAGCGACTTGCTGGCCGGGACAAGGACAATATCAGACTTTCCACAGGGACAACTCACTATGGGGTACTTTGCCTCTCTTCACAAATCTACCACTAACAAGCACACTGTCTCGGATCCCATACAAAGTGTCCAACGGAAAAAGGACTGGAGATGCACAGGATATTTATTCTGACCCTTTTTTTTTTTTAAAGGTAAGAATTTTTGGATGGAAATACTGGACTGGAGATGCAGGCGATTTCCTATTTTTCAGTTCTATTTTTCTGAAGGGGTTGATATTTAAGATGCAAAATAGGTCAGGAGATGCATAATTTTTTTGTTCTTGAAGGATTAAGTTGCCAGATAAGGTGATAATTAGTGTGGTGGCAGACAGAATAGTGACAGTACATGCAGAGGGGAGAAGAGAGGCACAGAGAAATAAGAAAATGGGGCGTGGTGTTCAAATGGGTTTTGTAGGAAGGGATGGCAATATGAAGTATTATAGATCTTTAGTTAGTTTATATTTTCCACTTCTATACTATTCTAAACTACAGTACTGAATTTTAAACTAATGTTACATATCCTTTTCCTATATTAAATCTGTAGTATTTACTATTCAGAGATAATTAATGAGGCATGTAACTCAATACTTTAGGAATTATCAAAGCACTTTAGTATTATAGAGGACAATTGTTTACAAAATTGTGAAATCTTGAGTTTTGTATCACATATAACATCGCTTGCAACATTTATCTAACAGTTAAATCATTCTCAGCCTCTTCTTGCAACATTAAGGCAACATCTAAAGTTGATAGTACGAGGCAGGTCAACACTAGAGCCATTCAAGTGTGCATATCAGGTCACTTAGTTGACCCATTCAGATCATGACGCCAATTTTATTTTTTATTTTTGGCTATCCTTAAATGTTTTTACTAGGTTACAAAGGATCTATAAGAATTACAGTAAATGGTGTTCAAACAATCTAAATTAAACCTCCCACAGATCTTTCCTAAGCTGAGTAAAATTGTCTAATGATAGCCAGAATAAAATGAAAGGTGCTTTGATATAGTGAGTGAGTTTAAAGCTAGCAGACACAATGCTAGGTGTGCAATACAGCCGACACTTAGGAGTCGGCGAATCTCATACAGTTGCAAGTGCTACGTGCAAGTTACCAATGCTAATGCCACTTCTTGTTTTCAATTGGACAGGGGCAATCAGCTCCAAGTTGATCATTCTTAAACCATCCAAAATTTACAGCAAGCAAAGTTAATTTGTAACAATTTTGAAAGGCTTGTCTGAAGGAGAAGACGTTTTCATCCCATCTTTACCGCCCTTTCCCAAATTTCACAATGAGGCAGAATGTTGTTGGGCAATTTCTTATAGGGTATTGTATTGATCAGTTTGTTGATGCTGATTGGATTTGTCAATTGCAAAAGTGTGGCATTAGTTTGGGTATGTGCAGGTGCAGAGTGCTGGCGGTGGTGTGTTATCAGAAAGGCTACGGTGGTGCACTGGGCTCACTACTATACCCTGTTCCAAGTAAGTAGTCCAAATCTCTTGAAGATTAACCTCTATAACTCACAAACAACTAAAGTCATCTGGCTAATATTTCTACCATTTCGGAAGGGTCAGAGAGGGAATATGTGTGGAAATTTAGAGCTCATTTGCCCCAGCCCTTTTTTAGTTATAGAGGTTAGGGTTCATAAGATCTGGACTACCTACTTGGAACAGGGTATTAGGGCTGACAGTCATCACAACATATCGCGAAAGAGGTAAACAAAATAAAGAATAGTGATGGAAATAATTATATATTCAGTTGCAGACAATAATATCTCTCCATTACTAGTGAAATTACACTAGAACAAAATTAATCCTGGCAATAGTAAAATGTATCGTGGAACAAATATTTCACCGACTCCGTTAAAAAGTTTTGAACCTTCAGAAGTTATAAATTATTATTGTCTGTAACTGTACAGTCAATCAAAAAGTATCGATACTAAGCTAGTATAAAATCCATGATAATTGCCATGAATATTCTTGTGATATTGAAAGCCTGCCAAAATATTAGGTCAAGAACACTAAAGTCACTACTCCATGAACATAAAACCACTGGACGGAGCATTAAGGTGAGACAGTGAAGCCAAACTCCGGCAGTATGTATTGGCAGGGACGTTTATTGATCTTCTATTTGGATAATGATGCAGGTACACTCGGATACCATAGTCTCTAGCCCACCCCTCCCTGGCAAGAGGTGATGCTCGGACCCTTTCTGGACAGCGGCCCACAGTGATGGTTAGAAGTGGGGTTTGGGAGATAGAGAAACGCACAAACGAGCACAGTGTGGCACAGGGCCCTGGGTGGGGCTTTGGTTTCCCGGGAGTTTCCGCACCCTCCTCAGCTCCCCGCCATGGAGTGGCTTTGGTCACCCAGGCTTTATTGTGGTCGGCAGGGAGGGTTCTATGGGGGCGCTCGGTTATGGCCTTGGCCTTGCTCGGGGCCTTGGGGCTGCTCGGCCAGGCAGCTCGGGGAACAACAACAACGAGCACAGTGTGAAGCTTTTAATGTCTTCAAATCCTGCCTCAAATGCTTCACACTGCGTTTGTGTGTGCGTTTCCCTCTCTCCCAAACTTCACCCCTAACCATCATTGTGGACCGCCATCCAGAAAGGGTCTCGGCCTCACCTCTTGCTAGAAAAAGTGGGCTAGAGACTATGGTATCCAACTGTACCAATTGCTGCATATGGGTCCACAATATAGTTAACTAGATACTGAATCAATGTGTTATTCATGTATACCATAAATACACAAGTATCTGTGGTCAGTATTGGCCGGTTACAGGCTCACATACGGTAGCCTACACTCTGACACTTGGTCCAGTTATAGTAGGTCCATGGTCACCGTCTTCCCAAATATAACCAAAATATTTCAATATGTAAGGTCTCTCACATTATGTATATCAATTTCATGTATAGTAACAGTAGAATAGTAGTACCTGCAATACCTATGGTGATATTTCAAGATGGCAACTTTAGTATTGTTGTTAAGCCTATCCTAAGTGATGAAAAACAAAGCGATACTTTTAGATTGCCTGTATTGTAACTGCAGTAGCAATGATGACTAGTGCAGATTTCTAGTACAAGTGGCAGTAGTAAATGTGAAGGAATATTGATTAATGTAAAGGAAGACAATGATGGCAGAGGTTGGTATCTAGTGCAAATATGGGCACAAGATGTAAATAAAATTTTATAGTAAAAGCAAGTCTACCTATTACAAAATAAATCTGAAGATGTAATGCTTAGATGATTCAAGATCACAATACTAGTAAATGGAGATTGTTGGTTATGTAATTGTTATAATACATTATTTATTGTAGCACTGTAAGTGGATTAGGGTAGCAGTATCAGCCAGAAATTACCAAAGATTATTAGTTTACTGTATATGTTATTAAACATTGCCATAAAAATAACTGTAACTGCAATTAAAAAGTGTAAAAAGGAGACAAGAAGAAAGACTGTAGTGACTAGGAACATAACATCTGTCCTTCTGACGGCTGAGGAAGTACGAGAGCATTGTGGATGTGGATGTGCTGGTGAGTGTGAAGACGAACACCTTGAGGTAGTTCAGTGATGTGGAGTATATGGGGAGTGAGAGAATGACTAAAATAGTGAATGAGAGTGAGGTGGAATAGCAGAGAGGAAGAAGCAGATTGAGAGTGAGGAGGAGGGATGGCATTGAGAGGTAAATGAGTGGAAGTGGTTTTGGATGGGCAAAGGGGTGCCAGCTGACGAGTGACAAAGGAGCATGGAGAAGATTCCCTCGTGGCCACGCCATCAACGACCAAGGTATTTGGCAATATATATACAGTATATTGATAAATCAGTCCATAGTATCCTTCAGACATGTTAATGGGACATATTGCAAAAGATGATTGATGAAATGCAAATATTTTATCGAAGTCAATGAAATACCGGTACTGAATATTGTAAGAAAATAATAAGGATTCAATTTAATGTTCACAAAGTAAATTTGATAGGTTAGCAAAGATGCTAGTACAGTAACGGTGCGTGTGAAGTCATAACGAAAGATAGGCTTAGAAAATATCTTGGAAGTGCAGCTTAAGTAGGGCAGACTTATTTAGGTGCAATGTAAGTAGTGAAAATATATTATTTTGGCGTGTCAAATGAGGTTAAGGTGGTAGGAAAGTATAAGTGGTGCAGCCAAGATATCAAGGGGTGTTAAATTATGCGAGAATGTTAGTAGTTTTATGCAGGTGTTTAAAATAAGGTTGTATCAGAGAGAATTAAAGGAAAGCAAAAGTAATAATAGTTCAGGGTATGCGAGACACGAGGTGGAGGCAGTACTGTACAAAAAAGGTGTACTCTAAGTAAGTGTAGTCAAGGGGCAGACCAAGAAAGATGTTGGATCAGACCTTACCGTCTGATATTGAATAAAAAAAACTGACAAGTAAGGCAGCTCTGAACAGGGATGCCTGGAGCATCGCCATTGAGACGTGAGACCGGAACCGCACTTCGTGTGGAGCACTCGGTCTTTAAATTTATATTTGTATGTATAAGGTGCACTTGAAAACAAACTACAAATTCATGAGTTACAAAAGGGCAGTAGAAGTGAATATGGTGAAGGAGGTTAAAAAGGTGTCAAGCTTTTAGTGGTGCAGGTGAGACAGTAAAGGTCTGTGAGAAGAAAGATGACAGGTGCTAGGAAGACTTAGAGGTGCAGAAGTGGTGTGTCAGAAGAGATATGTAAATTGATGAACAGCTGCAAGATGGAACTGACAGGGGGGCATAAATGGTATGAGAAGAATATAGGATGTGGTAGGAAGGTGGTGGTGGTGGTGCGGCATGTGTGGTGCAACTATCACCTTGGGGCAGTGTGGTGGTGGTGGTCTGAGTGGGGTGGTGACCAACACTGCCCCCACCAAGAGGATCCAGGCCACTTAATAAGTCCGTAGAGGAAGTAGTGGTGGTGGAGGTGGAGGTGGTGGTGGTGGTGGTGGTGGTGTCCAAGGGGCCGAGGACACACTGGGAGGAGGGGGTGGGGTGGTGGGGGGTGCCAAAGAAGGGGTTTGCATCCGGTTCGTTCCCGCCGGCAGCTTGTAAGAGAGAAGATGAGCTTCGTGTGGAGTCACAGGTTGTCACCACCACGCTCTATCTCTCACAACCTTTACTACGATGCTTCTACAGAGGCTACCATACACTCCATTCTTTATCACAACTTTAATACATACTTGTATACAATGCAACTTTTCAGTATATTTTCTCATTTACAACTCAATAATGAAGCCTAACAAAATGAGTTAAATATTACTCCCTAATTAATAAACAGTATAATTATGAAATTACATTAAATTAATAGAATTATTAGAAGAGTGTCTGTAAAATGTGTTTATTAATGTTAAAAAGTTGCCATATATTATGGTGTTGTTGCATAGTGCACTGTGTATGGTGATGTACTTGTGCATGGTTTGACAGACTGACTGTGACCTCATCTCAACCTGGCAGTAGCTTCCAAAGCAATATTATCGACTTGATAGCTGTCATTTTTTATAAATTTTGTACAAGCCATAATTATTATATGTTAGCTTAGATAAAGCAGATTAATCAGACCACTGAGCCCCATTCGGAACTCTCATAGGTCTGGCCCGAAGGATTAGATTAGATTACTGAAAGGAGCTTAAGGCGACGCAAAAAAATGGATGATGGGGGAGAAGGAAAAGGCCGGAGAATCGGATAACATTTCAGCGAATTATTTAGTACCAAAGCAAGCTGTACGTAGACGGGCAGTATCTGGGCAGTCAAAGACGTGACAGACGGTGAGAAGGGAACGACATGAGGAGCAGGTAGGGGGCGGATTTTGGGGAGTAGACATTAAATAACCATGAGTCAGCTGGGAATGGCCTATCCTAAGTCTAATTAGTAAAACTTCTTCACACCTGTGAGACCTGGAAGAGGAGAGCCAGGGACGGATAGAAGGTTTGATTGTAAAAAGTTTATTATTGCAGGGTTGAGTATCCCAATGAGATTGCCATGGGCTTACAATAGAAGATCTGAGCAAGGACAGCCAATCACCCAACAGAAGGTGGGGTTGGCGAGGATCCATTAAAATAGCATACAGTACTTGGCCGCAGCACTGGCATCTTCATTGCCACACACACTGACGTGAGCAGGAATCCAGCATAACTGCACGCACAGGCCACGGAGGCTCATCTCATGGAGTGTGTGTTGAATGGACGAAACTAGTATGTGGGTGAATGAATAAGCACTGAGTGCATCGAAGGCACTATGAGAGTCACTGTAAATTATAAAGGACTGTTGTGGGGTGTCACGGATAATGTCAATAGCAGACTAGATAGCTAAAAGTTCAGAAATAAACATGGAAGCTTGACGTGGGAGAGAAAATTGAAGGAGCTTAGTAGAGGACACAGCAGCGAGGCCTACCCCAGAGTCAGTCTTAGACCTGTCAGTGAAGATGGTAAAATGGGGGCCTTTGTGATGGATGAGTTTGAGTGCATGTTGGCAGTGATGGCTCGGGACAAAAGGATATCGCTTAGAGAGGAAGCAGAGCCATAACTATGATATGAATCCCATAATAAATAAAACTTTTATCTGCAATAGAATCCAAATAGTGCATTGTATATTGTACTAATTATAAATAATGGTGTATGGTAGCCCTTCCTGTCTTGCACAACCTCAAACAAAACTTATCAAACAAACCACTCACTCGTTTCAAGGTTATTTCTTGTAAAACAATCTAATATCAAATCCCATATTATATAATATTTTACTCTAGCTTCTATTTACTATCTTCCTGCAGGGTTTCTTTGTGACTATACTTGTCAAAGCTCCAGGAGTTATCCACATGTTCTACACTTGACAATATATTCCACACAATCTCTCACAAGCCTCAAATTAACTATCTACTTCACAATATCTAGGCAGTCCTCTAGCACACTCTTATTACTTATCTTAGAGTTATATACTATCATTCAGATTTTTTAATATGGTTATTAAAATAATGTTTATAACTACAGTACATATTTAGAAGACATTTCACTGTTCTAGCCTAGTAATGTACTATACAGTACTGTACAGTAAATGATAACCTACTAAGATAATACTACAGTACTGTATTACCATTCATACAATTCTGAATATCAAGTTGCCTTATGGCTACTGACTGACTGGTTGATATACTAACTATATATACTAATATCTGTCCTTATGATCTAAAAAAATTGCTAAGGAGTCACAAGTCTCAACCAAACAATTGCTAAGGAGTCTACAATACTGTATACTAAAAGTCCTGCTGTGGATTAATAATCTCAATTTTATAAAACAACAAAAAAGCCTACATATTAAAATGTACTAAATTATAATTGAGTGCATCAACCACCAACATTCACACCACAAGAACATGACACTCCCACACCCAGCATGCAAATTCAGAAAAACATCCAGAGATAAAACGCAAATCCAATTAAATTTGCATGATCTCAGCAGAATCCTATGTTTTCAACCCTGTTATTCACTATACTATCTCATGATCCAGCATTCTGTCTAGTCAACTGCCTCCCACATGGAACTCTCAAACTTGCTCAAAAAAACTCCCCAACACATTTCAATCACCAGTTCAGAAGTACAATTGCCGACACTTGAATCTCAATATTAATTTGGAACTGCATCAAACTTTGTTTATTTTGCAAGTTTTACATTATAATTATAAATGAGATAACTTAATATATAACTGTAATTTTAATTTTTAATTGTTAATTGATAATGAAGATAAATGCTCGAGTGCTTCATATGGTTTGAAGAATAGAGAAACAATTGATGACAACTGTACATGAAGCAACCTCTGAAATAAAGGAAAAACCTGCATGCCTTTCACACCAGACCCTTGGTGAAAACACATACCTCAACTGGAGACACTACCATAACAGACACTTAGACTACTGTACTTTCAAACATGGAGCTACCTTGGTGCCTCAAACATTTCCGCAGCTAGTGTGGATGAATACTGTCATGATAATAAGGAATATGAACCAATCAGGATTATCAAAACAAAAAAGTTGAAGGGTTTACGTTAAATTACTGGAGAGCATGATTGCCCCCAGTATAAGTCAAATGTAACATCGTCTTAGTAGAGGCTCAAACCCGCCAACTTTCACCTTCCAGACTAAGGCCAGCATTCTACTGATCATAACTTCCCAAACTTGACTACTTCCTTTAACGTGACGATAGTGCGTTGTTATATGTGCGATTAGTTTGCTTGGGAAACAGATTAACTTGCTCATGTAGTAATGTACACCCTATGTGGTGGATTGTGTTCTTTTATTTAATAATTTTCATTTTAGTAAGCGTTGTTTCCACATAGCGATTTTGATAATTTAATTTGACTTTATATTGTCCTTGTCCCAATTTTGGTTTGTTTAGTTTGCAAGTTTTACATTTTAATAAGACTACCACACCAAGGTAACAACATGTCAGAAGGTGCCTAGTCTCTTCTGAAAACAGCCAGAGTCACAAGCAAATTTACCAGTTAATAAAGTGTAGTACCCAGTTATACCCACTGACATCTACCAAAGACTAACTTGATTGACCATTTCAGAGCGGAGGACGTCTTGTGTCTATTGTAGCCACATTTAGACAAATTTTTAGCAGCTTAGGAAGGGAATATGGTAGTCAAAAAAGGTTCATTGAGATAGTGTGTGGCCTATTAATTGCTACAGGTCCTTCCTAAACTGAGTAACATTGTCTAATAGTAGCCATAATATCATAAGAAAACATCACCAGTACTGAAAGGATTAAACACCAGTATAGTATGTATATTATTGACTCCAATACTGTGACAGATACTGTACTGTACATCCACCGCTGAAAGAGATCATGTGACTCAGGCTCAGTCAATAAATTTCCGACTGACTGCAAAAACAAGCAATGTAAAGAAATGCTAATACAGGTACTGTACTGACTTTGACCCAATTAACCATGTGTAAAGTTTAATACAGTATAGTTTTTACAAGGGTCAATCTCCTCCACCAGTAGTGTCTTGAATACTATTTATGGAGCCTATGGAGGTGGCCCTTTTACTACTACACCTATGTATCTTTATACATAGTTTCATGAGCCAAACTTACTGTAATACCAATTTTTTACACTAGCCCTTTTTGCAATCGGCCAAAGAACTGTGCCAGAACTGGCCGAGAATCCCAATGAGAGAAATGATAGTTTCCCTGCTCCTCCTCCCACACAAGTACTTCAAAGTTTACAAGCATTCAGCAATCAAGTTAGCAGGAAATGATCACACCAGGTTAGCAGCATACTTGGCAACAACAAAGACAGTATTGTCAGTCACTTCAACAAAATATCAATATGGAAACACATGAAGAAATACACAAGGTTAGAAATAAAATAAAAATGAAAATTATACAGTAGAGGTAGAGTATCCATGAATATCAAAGTAAGGCTGTCAATGTTAGAATACATACAAATAAAATCTCTGTAAATAAAGGTATACATGGCAGACACTAGGAGAAACCAGCTGTTTGGTTTGTCTCCCACCCACATAAACCAAGACATGATGCAACTGCTTACCAATGAGTTAGTTGTAGTTAGTGAGCCAAGCAATAGTCTCATATCCTTCACCAGAGTTAGTCACCCATGCTACCACCTGGACTCAATTATCTCATATTAATATTAGTAGTCATAAATACATAGCTTGTGCTGGGTTATTACTATTCCAAATAACAAAATGGTAAGGTTGTCAGCCAAAGGGTGAAGGTGTGTGAATGTCTCTTTTCCTTTGTTTTTCAGTTTTCTTGATAATTTTTGCTCAGCCGGGATATGTTTAAAGTACTCCATTAATAAAAATACATATAATTCAAACCCAACTGAATTTAATGAGTTAACTAGTCCAATTGGTAGCATGAACTGCGATTAGTTAGTTGACACACAAACTAAAACAAGAACTAGAGTTACCTGGCCAGGAGAAGGACGCGCCTGCAACTGTGCCTGCGACATGCAACATAACAATTAGTGGAGAGAAGTGCAGGAGCCAGGCAACATCATCATCACATTATGTTGCTGCTGCTCAAGCTATACTGGGGCATCAATATCAAGCTGCAGTCTAATACCGCATGTTGCTACATCACCCACGACCAAACATTTATGGTTCGCTTTTTGTTTGGTCAAGCCTACAAATTCAAGGGGCTGTTTGCTTTTGTTCGGTCTTGTTTGCCATACAAAAAGCAAAACAAATTTTTTGTTTGGTCCTCAGTGATGTACCAAAAAGCGCACTAACTTAGGGTGCTGTTCTCACTATGGTGTATGCTGCTCAAGCTTGTGTTTACACTATCATATGAGGCTAAATCATAATGTAAGGTGTTCAACCTAAACTAAGCTACAGTTATGGACAATAGTTTTGACTCGGTTGGTAATTTATATGATAAACATGCATGAGAGCGAGACACAATACACATTTGATAGATTGATAGTCCTTTGCTTCTAGACAAATGGGCTACAAAACATATTCTTTTTCTCTCTTTCTTGTACATTTATTTTGTATGATCATCTGCCATCCAAGTTAAGAGCCTATTGTCCAGAATTGTACCAATATGAAAGAAAAACAAGGTACTACAGTACTATGGAGCTAAATCATAATGTAAAGTGTTTAAGCTGAAACAAAGTATCAAAATAATGGTAAATTATAATGCAAGGTGGTAAAGCTTGTACAATGTACATGGAACAAATATAGGTATGTAACTACATCTTGCTAATAAGGCATTTTTACCATGGCATATCATTATGCTACACAAGCATATTAAAGGCACCACTATGAAGATACATCTGGACTAATAATTTATTTATTTCTTATAATATACAGTACACTGCTCAAGCATAATCAGTGATTTGCTTCAACATACCACTTGTGTGCTTCAACAAGTAGCACCTGTCAGGCATGTTCTAGACTGCAGTCAATAGGCAAACTATGTCTATTTTGGATACACAATATTGTTGGCCTAAATCTATCACTCTCTCTGTGGAAAACGGTAACCCTATACAGTACTGTACTGTACTGTACTGTACAGTACAGTACTGTACTGTACTGTACTGTACTCTCTAACATCCACTTCAGCATTTAAAGGGTAAACATCCTTTACAAAAACATTGCTGTCAACAAGATTGATAAGCGAAGTTAAATTTTGCCTTTTAATTTCAGCCAAGAATGTGCCAATCACATGTTCCTCATCTATAAAATTGAGGCAGCCCAAGTGGTTCATTGAAACAGACCCCTGGGCACTAATATGGTGCTACATCAACACAGAGGGTGCTCAAGCTGGTAGAAGTTATCATAATTATAGGTACATCTTTACTGATGGTGCGTTTCTTACCTTCATACCAGATCACCCAAAATAAAGAATATAAGTTTTATTAATAATAAAGAAAAGGATACCTACTCTCCTTTACAGAGTGAAACTTTAGAGAACGGCATCTCAATATTACTGCATAAACAGCATAGCCTATCAAGCTCTCTAATAGTTGACCGGGTAGGATTGTTCTGTACAGTCTGATTATCTACACACAAATGAATTGTTCTGTGAGGACAATATGTTATATTATGTTGAAGAGACTAGCATCTGTTAAGAAATTAAAGCATGATACTCTACTGAATTTTAAAAGTAATTGAGATGATAGAGGTATAATATATATTTTTTGTCAGATAAATTTATAGGAAGCACCATATCTGAACTGAAAAATACTAAATAAATAAATAAGTAATGGTAATAGTTCCTAAGATAGAAAGACCTGTACAGTATATGTGATTCAGTGAAATTAGTGCATAAAATAGCAAATACTGTAGACAACACGGATAAACTTGCAAATAACTTAAGAAAATATATTAATAATGGCAAATATTGTAGCAGTTGTCTGTAAGAAATATGCATGGAAGCAAGCAGGGTAAAAAAAAAAATCTTCAAATACTAGTATAATATTAATATTACTTCTCATTAGAACTGATGCCTATTAACGTGTCAATCAGATGACAAATTTTAGTCTCTTCATTCTACTATCAGATGATATTACTCAGCTTAAGGATCTCTATGAAAATATGAGTTTCACAGAGATACTTCTTAAACTGATTAAAGTAACCTGGAGGTAGGTTGACGAATACAAAATTTGGCATTATCTGATTGAGCGAGTCAAAAGTTCCCTAGTTAAGGGAGCCCACCTCGCTTGTTTTCGCTTTCTCTCCCTCTCTCTTTGGTTTCTATCCATTCGACCCCATTTAGCCTACTGTTTTAAGACGTTTACCCCCATCCAGGTGTCAATATTTTCCTGGCGAGCAGTAGCGAGCCAGCATATATATATTTTTGTTTTGACACAAAACTAAATTTATAAACAAATTTATAAAAAAAAATCTCCGGCGAAGCCGTATTTTTCCATACTACGCTGGCTCACTATCGCTCGCCAGGAAGAAATCGACACCTGGATGGGGATAAACGTCTTAAAACAGTTGGCTGAATAGGGGTGAATGGATACAAGCCAGGAAAGAGAGAAAAGGAGAGAAAGATAAAAAAATAGTTGATGACCCCCCTTAAATCAATCTACAAATAATGTATCTACAGTACAATACTATCAATCTTCTCTCATTGGTCAACTCTCCCCCAAGGTTGCCATCATAGAAGAGAAAGCAGAAAGATGAAGGGTAGGATATTTTTCAAGTAAAAAATAAATAAATAAATAAATTCATAAATAAAACAATAAAATACAAAAATAGGAGGGAAACTAGCTTATTCTTATGTGCTGGTCCAACTAGTATGCCAAATGATAATACTAACAATGAGTCAAGTACGATTAATACATTTCATATACAAATGTAATAATAAAGACAGTACAGGTTTAAATTGTAAGACTTAAAGGTAACTATGAACATAATTTAGTACCTTCATCAATTTTGGAAAACAAATAAATGTTCAGCTCTGGATACAATTAGATAAATAAATAAATACCTGCAATACTACTGTACTGTACTTAACAACTTCAAAAGATAATATAATTCAATAGTATATTGTGTGTTAAGTTACTGCAGTATGAATACTAAATTATACAGATGAACAAAGATATGGAAAGTAACTGCTAGCAAAATTATTTACACTATAATCAGAATGGCTTAACATGCTACAAACAAAATAATTTTGCACAGGAAGAAGCACATCATTAAAAAAACCTACACAGCATGCAGTCTAAGTCTACAGTGAAGTAATGAAAGTCTATACTAATTATCTGTGCACAAAAATAATTTACTAGGAATCATGCAATCTATATGTTCAACTAAACGTCTCCACAAACGAAATGCAGGAGTATTGTAAATTAGTTCCTAACTTTGGCTTTAAATTACTTCCAGTAGCACAATACAGTCACTCATTGACACACTTGGATGAAACTTTATTTTCAAAACATTTATCTTGGCACTTACAGCTTTAGCATTAAAACATTCATCTTAATATATACAGGGTGATCCAGAAATATGTGCCGAAAATCAGGGGATGTATTACTGACACATAATTGAATGTAAATTACGAAATTACCATATTGGAAATTCTCAATAGTTTTCGAGTTACAGCACGTAACAGGTCTGCTTGAATGTGTTTTACTCCGGGAATTGCTTGTAAATGAAACATTTACCAAGGACAACGTGATGTATTAACAAAATAAAACAGTATTTCCAGTATGACAATAACATTTACAGTAAATGTTCAAAATTCCTTGTAAATGAAACATTTACCAAGGACAACGTGATGTATTAACAAAATAAAACAGTATTTCCAGTATGACAATAACATTTACTGTGCTGTATTACTTTACGGTCGTTAAGTAATTTCGCATCTGTCTCAGACATTTTGTACAATCCCTGGATTTAAACACATTCCTGGCAGACCTCGGAGGTGCTGTAACTCGAAAACTATTGAGAATTGCCAATATGGTCATTTCGTAATTTACATTCACTAATGTGTCACAATACAATTCACAATGTGTCAGGAATACATCCCCTGATTTTCGGCACATATTTCTGGATCACCCTGAATATGGACTTTTATTTAACCATATACAGTATTTCAATTCACCTGTTCAATCCATAAGGTGAACAAAATTGAGTAAGGAGTTTGCTTCCATTATAAAACTAAACTAGTTTTTGTTTCTTGTAATACTATCTTTATTGTGTGTTGACAGTTCTACAGTAGTATGTGAACTACAGAATGTGACTGCACAGCAAGACTCAATGTACTGTATTGAGCAAGTCATTTTATATCCTACTATAGAGTGATGTCAGGTTTGTAGGTTCTAGCTTGGCAGTTCAACTTTTACTGGCAGGAGAATCCCAATAAATTAATCATCATTAAGCAAAATAAACCCAAACTGGAAGACTAAAAAAATATTGCAAACCGTTTCAATGAGAAGTGTAACCCCCTTCAGTGGAAAGTCCAACATTAAATTGTCCACATTTCCACCCCAAGAGAGAGAGAGAGGGACAGCTGCCACGGCAACTATTGGATAAAGTACTGTATATTGAATGTTGGTGACTTCAACTGGATGGATGTATACTTTAAACTCCTGGGAGAATGTATATGTAGGACTCCTGGGAGAAAATATATGTAAGGTTCATGGCAGAATGTATATGTAAGGCTCATGGGAAAATATATATGTAAGGTTCATGGCAGAATATATATGTAAGGCTCATAGGAAAATATATATGTAAGGTTCATGGCAGAATATATATGTATGGCCCATGGGAGAATGTATATGCATTGGTTAATGCCTTTTCATCCAAAAAAAAATGCAAGTACATGCGGATTGGGACCAGCAAGATAGACAAGGTAGGATACAGTATGTATGAAGCGATGGAGGAAGTGAGTGCAGAAAAGGATATAGGAGTAGTGATAGACAATAAGTTAAATTTCTCAGAACATTTAGCGGAAAAGATAAACAAAGCCAATAGAATTGTAGGGCTGATAAGGAGGACATTTGTGTCACTTGACGAAGAAATCTTCAGGAATCTATATACAGCGCTGGTTAGGCCGCACCTGGAATATGCAAACCAGGTGTGGGCTCCATATATGGTAAAGGATATAGAAGCAGTGGAGAAAGTGCAGAGGAGAGCTAGCAAGCTGGTACCAACGTTGAAGAACGCGGGCTATGAGCAGAGGTTGAGGACACTGGGGCTTCCGACACTGGCATATAGGAGAAAGAGAGGGGATATGATAGAGACTTTTAAGATAGTGTCAGGAAAGTACGATGAGGATGTGTGTGAAGGTATCTTCTTGATGCGGGAGGGAACAAGAACGAGAGGACACTCTAAGAAAATTTACAAAGAAAGAAATAGGCTTGAGAAGGCGAAGAACTCATTTTGTGATAGAGTGGTAAATGAGTGGAACGCACTGCCCCAGTATGTAGTCGATTCCGAATCAATAAGGGAGTTTGAAAGTAATCTTGATAAAGCATGGGGAAGACAAGATTTGAAGTTTGATTATAAAACAAAAATACAGAATAGTAAAAATGTTGCGTCTGCTACCGCCGCCGCCAACACCGTGAACGACCGCAGCAGTGCAAGTACTGGTACTGAGCTGGATACACAGGCATAGTTTGCCTTTTTCCAGAGGATCTACTGTAAGAAACTGTAAGAATGTAAGGCTCATGGGAGAAAGTATATACTGTATAAGGGTCATAGGAGAATATATATGTAAGACTCAAGAGAGAATGTATATGTAAGGCTCATAGATGGGTATATATATGTAGAGTTTGAATGGGATAAGGAACAGCTTAGTATCGAAAAACCAATATCTGGGCCCCCTCCTTTGATAGCACCAGCTGTAGTGAGCGACGCAATCAATAAAATGAAGGACGGTAAAGCTCAAGGTTGCTCTGACATTGTCGCTGAGATGATAAAAGCCTCAGGGGAGACTGGTGTAAACTTAGTCACTGAGTTGATAAACACCATTATTAAAGATGAGAAAATCCCAGAGGATTGGCTCATAAGTGTAATAGTAAATATATACAAAGGAAAAGGGGATACGCTAGATAGAGGAAATAATAGGGGCCTGAAAATGCTTAACCAAATCATGAAGGTCTGTGAGAGAGTCCTTGAGGGTTTGATCAGACAAAGCATCTCTATTGATGATATGCAGTTTGGTTTTATGCCAGGACGGGGTACAACCGATCCTATCTTCATAGTCAGGCAGATACAGGAAAGATACTTACTAAAAGGCAGGGATCTTTACTTTGTATTTGTAGACCTGGAGAAGGCCTTTGATAGGGTGCCTAGAGATGTTGTGCAGTGGGCTATGAGGAAACTTGGTGTGGAAGAGTGGCTGGTGTGTGTGATAATGAAGATGTATGAGGATTCGCGAAGTGCGGTGAGGGTGAAGGGTGTACTGAGTGATGAGTTCGCAGTCCGTGTTGGAGTCCATCAGGGTTCAGTGTTAAGCCCCCTCCTCTTTATTATGGTCTTGGAGGCACTGTCTAGAGTTTTTAGAGGCGGACTCCCGTTGGAACTGTTTTATGCAGACGATTTAGTCCTAATAGCTGACAGTATGCAAGATGCTGAGGCCAAATTCAGAGAGTGGAGAGAGGGCATGGCGAGCAAGGGTTTAAGAGTCAATATTAACAAAACCAAGGTTATGCATTGTAGATCGAGACGAGGCAATGTGGAAAAGAGCGGTGCATACCCATGTGCAGTGTGTGGAAAGGGAGTGGGCGTTAACTCAATTCAATGTAGCATCTGTCGATGTTGGGTACACCATGGGAGTAAGCGCTGTAGTAGAATAAAGGGACCCCTGCCGAAGGATAAGTCAGAAATAGAGAAATTTGAGTGCGTAGTGTGCAAAGGCGAGCTTGTGTTAAGTGATGATCCTTTGGCTGTGAATTTTGGAAATGAGTCTTTGGAGCTGGTGAACAAGTTTTGTTACCTAGGAGATACCATCTCTGCCGGTGGTGGGGCCGAGACTGCCACTGTTGCTAGAATTAGGTGTGGCTGGGGGAAGTTTAGAGAACTGATGCCAATGGACATGTGGAGAGAATGGATGAACAAAATTGGGTGAAAAAATGCAGGTCTGTGATTGTGGAGGGAGCTGCACCAAGGGTTGGACCGAGGAAGACCTGGGATCGGACTATACGCACCGATCTCAAATCCAAGAACTTGACAAGTGAAACAGCCCTTAACAGGGTTGCCTGGAACGCCGCCATTAGGACAAGAGACTGAAACTGTACGTATGTGTGGAACACTCAGTCTTAAAATTTTATGTATGTATGTATGTGTGTATACATGTAGGACTCCTAGGTGGGTATAAGTATGACAAGTGAGGCTGCTCTAAACAGGGCTGGCTTGAGCGCTGCCATTAGGAGATGAGATTGGAACCACACTTTGTATGAATGTACTCACGGTAGGGTATACATGTAAGATCCATGGGTGGGTATATATTTAAGACTTATGGGTAGGTATATATGTAAGACTCATGCAACACATAACAAATTCTCACATACGGGCAAGGTCTATACATTTTAAAAGATTATTTCCAAACAAATGTTCAAACATACCCACTGCTACTACTGTATTAATAAGTAAATTCATAGTATCACCAACCCACCAACTAACTTACAAATAAATTTAATTAATTAAATCAATGAAACTAATTAATACATGTGGTACTCCAAGGATTCGAACCTAGGATACTCACACCAAAAATCCGCGCACTAACCATTACGCTATCAAGACAGTTAAAGGTTTATGCACAAGCAATCGGAAAAAATACAGTTACTGTGTATGTAGCGTTAAAAATTAGGAAATTGTATGTATATACACAGGCACATACCCCATAGTTGGGGGTGGCCAACTCGAGACATAGCCTGAACAGGGACAACATAACATAAACAAACAAAATATAAATTCATACACATCTAGGTCACCCAGGAGAAGACCCAGAGACCAGGGATCACTAGGGGCCTCCAGCATTTTCCCGGCCCCAGACCCCCCGGAGAGGTTCCGGTCTCAGCAGGCAGACATGCAGTGGACCACACCACAATGCCCGCCCACCGCACATCCAGGCATGACCCTTCATATATACCGGCTCCCCGGGCCAGGTACCTGACGGACTATTATCTAGTCCAACTGGCGCCCGACCCCCTCTACCCAACGACCACTTTATCACTCATCTATTCACAAGCATTCTCCATTCATTCTTATTTAATACCACTTCTCTTGCCTGTTCTACAGTTCTAACGATAAATGGTGACAAGAATATAGCGATTGTTTCACTTTATGGGGTAGAAAGATCATACATCCATCTTGGTGTGTTCAGGATTTGACCACTTCAACGCTTTCACAACATTTTCATTATATTCTGGTAAGCAGTTTTATTCAACTTAAAAAGAATTTCTGGGAAACAGGTTTAATCGAGATCGTTTATAGCCAATTTATTCATAGAGCTTTCCTAAGCTGAATAAATATGTCTTGCATTTAAGCTGGTGTCACACAAGCACTTTTTCCGGCAGTATCTTGGAGCAAGTCTCGTCTGGTAGCTTCAGAAATAACTTTTTTTAGTCTTTAGCCACCAAATAATTTCCACTTTCAGTCTAGTCCCCAGTACCATATAAAATAGCCCCAAAATAGTGTAAGAAACATATTTCTTAGAAAATTGCCAGAAAAAGCACTCCTGTGACATCGCCTTGAGACAGAATGAAAGAAAATTAGTGTGGCGATATTGAAGGGGTTAAACATGGAAGGATTGCAACATTTCAAAGCAGTCTAAAGGTCACTAAGCACTCACAGGACATTATTTCAAACGTGGTGTAATAATAATGTACTAATCAACTAAAAAGCAACTCATCAAACCACAAAGCCACCTATTCTGGGGGAAGTCTGGAGAAAAAAATTAAGGGCTTTGTATAGTAGAAAACAAAATGAAGAGCTATGTATAGTAGAAAAAATAAAACTAAGACTGACATGCAGAGAATACAACTTACTCTGGGCTGTACTACTGTTGCCAAAAACTGCATCAAAGGCATTATCAGAAACAAAACCAGGGGCTGTGGAGGAGGTTTGTGAGACACCTGCAGGGCAACAACAATAACGGAACATTACCACCAACACTCACCCACACTCTCTCTCTCACACACACATACATGGTCTTGTAAACATAGGAAGGGGCTCACTCTATCCTTTACCCATTGTATGTACCATATTCTTGGCCATAGTAACCCATTTTTTATCTAATACGCATTTCTTTTAGGTTTTCTGGCTATTATTAGACGATTATATTCAGATTAGGAGAGTTATATGGAAGTCAGAGGGTTAATTAGGATAGTCTTTACCCTTTTCATTCCCCCAGATCCTTCCTAAGCTATATAAAATCATCTAATGATAGCCAGAATAAACTGTCAAAATGCGTCATGATCCTCAAGGGATTAGGGTGGATTTACACAAAGGTTTCTTTCAGCAACTTTTATCAGCAACACTGATCTGGCAGCTTCAGTAATCTATTTTTATCAACACTTTGTGACCTACCGGTATTATAATCTACCGGTACCCTGAGTGTCAAACTAAAGATAAGTCCATTCTTTTTAGTCTTTATTATTGTACGGTACTGTATATGTACCGGTATAGCTAAATATATGGTTTATAGTTCAAATTATGTCTTTGGATATTTCAAAATGGCCAAAACAAAGCTATTTCAATGTGAATTTTCCTGTATTCCCTCTCATATTCATTGAAGTCTTCAAACAAAATGGTTCCAGTTTGCCACTCTGAATCTACTTTCCGTCTAGTTGCTGATAGCAGTGCAAAACAGTCTCATAATATTGCCAAAATAAAGTTGTGGATAAAAAACATTCTTGTAAATCTGCCTCGAGCTGCAATATCCTCAAAATCTGAGGTAGAATGTAGAATTCGGGCATACCACCAGCCTTGTTTACACTACGCGGAGCGGCGGCGGACGCTTACTTACTTTCATTTGCCATCATGTTCCAGTCTATTTTGACTGCCTTTGAATACAATATGTTGAGGGGGGTCTTTGCCCCCCCTCACCCCCCCATTACATATTGTCATCATCATATATATTGCCAGCAGGGGGGCAAATAACTGAGAAAAAAATCGCCGTCAAAATAGACGGGAACTTAACCACGCCGATCGACAAATGTAAACATGACGGAAGACGCTTGCAATCATGTTCCCGTCTATTTTGAATGCCATTGGATACAATAATATGTTGAAGGGGGGCTTTGCCCCCCCTCACCCCCCCATGACATATTGTCATCATCATATACTGTATATTGCCAGCAGGGGGCAAATAACCGAGAAAAAAATCCGCAATCAAAATAGACACGAAGTTAACCGCAGCGATCGCCTAATGTAAACATGACGACCGTACGCCCGAAAACTACATCCATCCCAAATTCTGTTCACCTATTGCAAGTTTGTGTTGTATTTACCTTCGGATTATTTTTATTCATCTCGATAAGAATACAGTAGGGTCTCACATAAAACGAGTTTATGGTCGATAAACGAGGGCGTTTTATGCGATTTCGTTTTATGTGAACACAGCATTTTGGTCGCGCAATATCGTCAATGTTCACTGTAAGCGAAAATTTTCGTACAAAGCGAACGATATTTCGTACGTTTTGTACGATATTTCGGCGTTCTATATGAAAGCGAACGATATTTCGTACGTTTTGTACGATATTTCGGCGCTCTATATGAAAACTCCTCGGATTTGCCCCACTTTGGCGGCGGACTCGTTTTATGTGATCACATTCGTTCTGATCGAAAATTAAATATTAATATTTTAGGTCGGTCGTTTTAATCGAGACTCGTTTTATGCGAACACGTTTTATGCGGGACCCTACTATTGTCTGAGTTATAAGGTTAGTCTAGTTAACCCCTTCAGCATGATAACGTACTTTTCGTTGTATTCTGCTAACCATTAGACGATTATCTTTAGTTTATAATAGACTAAGACTTGGAGGGCAAATACAATCTCAATAAACCCTCTGAATATCATAGGTCCTTCTTAAACTGCATAACATCGTCTAACATTAGCCAGAATGAAAGGTGAGCAGTAGTGCTGTACTATATTTTATATATTATTTTGTAATAATATAGATATCTTATCAATATTTGTATTTTGTACTATTGTTAATGTCTTGTCATGTTGCAAATTTGATTTTAAATTAATATTTTGACATTTAACATGTAGTTTCTTTATTCATGCAGAGTTTAGTAAAAATTTACCAGAACGTCCCGGACTTCCCAATTTTGACTAATTCCTTGAACGTGACGATAGTGCGTTGTTATGTGTGCGATTAGTTTGCTTGGGAAACAGATTAACTTGCTCATGTAGTAGTGTACACCCTATGTGGTGGATTGTGTTCTTTTATTTCATAGATTTAATTTTAGTAAGCGTTGTTTCCACATAGCGATTTTGATAATTTAATTTGACTTTATATTGTCCTTGTCCCAATTTTGGTTTGTTTAGTTTGCAAGTTTTACATTTTAATTTAGGAGAAACATTTTTCTACCGAAAAATGTACACATTTTATAAGTTCTTTTGTCTTTATATTGTGTAGTTCCTGTTTTGGTTTGTTAATTTTGAAAAGTTTTACATTATAATCTCGAGTGGGGGCACTTATATCTGCTTGATGGAGGCCGTGGAGCAAGCTAAAAACCTCCCCTTAACCCAGCAAGCGCGATAGGCCTCACGGAAGGCTTCCTATAGGGAACGCGATAGGCCTCACGGAAGCAAGACCATAAAAAAAGCCTTCCATAAAAAAAAAGGGCCTATCAAAACAAAGGAATTTGTCTCTAGGTGAGATAATTACCCTCCAGTACTCATCCATGTAAATCTCACCCACCCCCCTCCCCTCCTTCCCCACCTTATTCCCCCCTCCCTCCCCTCCTCAATTATCACCTATTTTTCCTCTTATTATCATCATTTATCGGTTATTTTTCTCTCCCGCGATAATGTAGCACAAGTGGGTTGCAGAAAAGATCGTTATGCAACACCCAGACACCGGCCCACACCGCCCCGCTCGTCTCAGTTACCTCACAGACAGCGAGAGAGGAGGGTTGCCTGTGGCTCTCTCTCGCCTGAGATTATGACCGGGTGGCCAATATCTTCGTTTTTCACCACCCAAATGCTTTTCCCACTTATTTTAGCACTCTTGAAGGTTCATATATACTTCATATATGTAAAATAAAAGCATACCGAAAACAAATAATGCTCTATATTGTAAATATAACGAATTCTGTCAGAATCCAAGGCTAGAAATGCACAAATAACTACCCTAGCCCCTAGGTCTATTTCGTGCTTGTCAGGTTAACTATACTCAGCATCAACCAACAGAGCACTTTCTGGAACAAGAACACACGGAGGAGGCAGTACTCAATTGTCAACTTCCCTGGTGCTGGGTATAATGTAACTGTACAGTACTTGGTTTTATTTCATTTGACGATAAATTGAATTTATAATGTAAAACTTGCACAACAAAAACCAAAACTGGAACGACACAAGATAAATGCAAAGGAACTAATCAAAATCGCTATGTGGAAATAACGCTTAATAAAATAAAATTTGAAACAAAAGAACAATCCACCACATGGGTGTGTATCACTACATGTGCAAGTTAATCTGGTTCCCAAGCAAACTAATCCCTTAGCAGCGAATTTCTCGATACTTCATGGAAAAATAAGAAACTACTACATCTCTGCTGCATATTAAGACCAAGTTTATATAATTAGCACCATGTTTCACTACGAAATCTTCATATTAACTGAGAAATCTTGATGGGAACTTTACAATTTACCGTCAGATGAAAAGAAAGCGACTAAAGGGCGTGTGTCATATATAAAGGTGGAGTGTAATATGGTGAAAAATATGGCAACACAGGGAAACACAGAGTGGACCCCTTGCTCTACTAAAAATAACCCAGGGAAGGGTAGAGCACACACCTTCCCCATACTTAACACTATGGTTGATAGGAACACTAGAATAACACCTCCACTACCATCAAACCACTTAAGGAGATCAGGAATCAACCCCTACTGTACTGCTGATGTACTTCCTGTTACATTCTGGCAACTATTACATGATTTTATTCGGCTTAGGAAGGACCTCTAGCAATTGAAAGGCTGCAGACTATCTCATTTAATCCTTTTAGCTACCCTATATCCTCCATAAGCTTCATAAAATCGTCTAAATGTAGCTAGAATAATATTGAAAAGACGTCGTCGGTACAAAAGGGGTAAAGCAGGAAAACCATCAATATCACCATTTCAATATTGTAACCAAAACGAAGATATAAAGAATTATTTCTTTCCAGTATGAATAAAATCTGTACAAAAAAGGTTACACACTTGTCCCAATGCAGCTTTTTAAATAGAGATATCATTGGTACTGGACAAACAACATTTAAATATCTCCGTTTTGTCCAAGATCTTTCTATTGGTAAAATTGCTGCTTGTCTGACTCTGGTTCCGAACTCATCATTAACCCAGCAAGCGCGATAGGCCTAACGGAAGGCTTCCTATAGGGAACGCGATAGGCCTCACGGAAGCAAGACCATAAAAAAAAGCCTTCCAAAAAAAAAAAGGGCCTATCAAAACAAAGGAATTTGTCTCTAGGTGAGATAATTCCCCTCTAGTACTCATCCATGTGTTTCTCACCCCTCCCCCTCCCCTCCTTCCCCACCTTATTCCCCCCTCCCCCCCTCCTCAATTATCACCTATTTTTCCTCTTATTATCATCATTTATCGGTTATTTTTCTCTCCCGCGATAATGTAGCACAAGTGGGTTGCATAAAAGATCGTTATGCAACACCCAGACACCGGCACACACCGCCCCGCTCGTCTCAGTTGGCTCACAGACACCGAGAGGGGAGGGTTGCCTGTGGCTCTCTCTCGCCTGAGATTATGACCGGGTGGCCAATATCTTCGTTTTTCACCACCCAAATGCTTTTCCAACTTATTTTAGCACTCTTGAAGGTTCATATATACATCATATATGTAAAATAAAAGCATACCGAAAACAAATAATGGTCTATATTGTAAATATAACGAATTCTGTCAGAATCCAAGGCTAGAAATGCACAAATAACTACCCTAGCCCCTAGGTCTATATCGCGCTTGTCCGGTTAAAGGAGTCACACGAGTATATTCTTCGGTATTACTTTTTTCTTTTCTTTTTTACGTGTGGCAGCTTATTATGAACTTGTGAAAATAATTTAGCCCTTACAATAAGTTACTATCAGTCTAATTCCTGTTACCAATATAAAATATCAAATATAATATTGCCAGAAACCAATTGTCAATTATAATTTACTTATTAAAAGTTGTGATACAAGGAGCTTGTGTGACTGCCATCAGCTTTCCTCATTCCAGACAGCTTATGAGCATTTTCTTCAGCTTAGGAAAGATATCTCTAAGAAAGAAGTCCTTCCTAAAGATGAAGAAAATGGTCTGGTGGTAGCCGTAATAAAGATAAGTTGTCATGGCATGGAAAGTGTTCACAGGGTAAAAAGAAGAGAACATATGAGGGGTCAAGAAGCAGCTAACTAACTAACTAACACAAACTCACTATCTATACACCTCTACTATTATTATTACCTAGTTCTTTCCCACTAACTATACAGATCTACTACTAGATAATATAGTGTGTGTGTGTGTGTGTGTGTGTGTGTGTGTGTGTGTGGGGGGGGGGGTCCCTGGTAATACAAACTTTGTGTTACTGTTTGTACATATGATGGACTTGGGATTATCATACCTATGGTATTTACTTATGTAAAATTATGGTATGGTAAACAAATTTGCAACAGAATTTCATTACCTGAAAACAAGATACAATTGAGTGATATGGGATGAGTTAATTACTAATTAAAGACAAACTTAAGACTGATAAATAATAATAAAAACTAACTAGTACTTGATTTAGGAAGAAAGATATGGTGAAAGCCAAGAAGTAGTTAGAGTCTAAATGAAACCAGCACTTCTGCAAACATTTCTGGCATTTTTTACAGTGATATCAGTCAACAGAATTGTGAAAAGTGACCACTGGGGATTGGATATCTTGTGGTAGAATGGCTTGAGATTAAGTACTGTCCAGTGGTACGGCCATGTGCAAACAATGGAGGAGGACAGCAAGCCAAGATACATATGAAAGTCTAGTCAGAGAACAGCTGGTAGTAAAAGATCACCAAAGGTATGGGGGAGGAGAGTGGAAAACTTAACAAAATAAACTTGCACATATTGGAAGCCGCATTGTGACATAAGCAAAGGGACGTCCAGACAAAGTAGACGTTTCTGCCTTGGTCATCTTTTAGCGCAGATTTCCTAAGAAGAAGCAAGGTATCGAAGGTAAAGATTTCTTAACTACCATTAAGTTAGGAGAGGCCAGACCAAAATTTCTGGATTTATTACTTTAAACGAAGTTCTCTTATTCCATCTAAAAGAAAGCAAGACTAGCCATCTAACTGTATTTACCTACAGTATTTGTAGTTTACAGGAATTGAGCAGCGCTCGTGTTATCCTGTCTTAGTTACTTTACAATCAATCCATTTTACTTAGACAAGTATCGTAATGGATATTCCCAATTCCCAGTATTTTGGACTAACATATCATAGCTTATGTTGTCCTATTTCCATATTTACTTTTATCCAACCTAGATTTGAACACGTTAATGTTCTTCGCTCTCACCACCTCCTCCTCCAAGTTGTTCCAAGTCTCTATACTTCTATATGGGAAGCTGAATTTCTTTGTGTCCTTATGACATCTGCCCTTCCTCAGTTTAAACTCGTGTCCCCTTGTCCTTCCATCATCCCTCATGAATAGATCTTCCCTGTCTACTCGTTCCAAACTTTTTACTCCCTTGAACATCGTTATTAAGTCGCCTCGTTCCCTTCTCTCTTTCAAGGTGTGTGTGTGTGTGTGTGTGTATCATCCAGGCAGGCCTTACATCCTCGTCGGATAGATCATGACGGCCGGATCTTAGGTGATTAGGCCACTTTACAGTGTTTATATACAAAGAGGCAGATATTAATCTGATACTACCTGCTAACTAACACAACACTGTACAGGTGTAAAGGATTATCGCATATTACAATACATTCCCTACATATACTCAACTACAAGCAGGTCATACTATCACTTTATCCACTAATTTATTAAAACAAATCTGGCAAGGCAGTTTCTGAAGTACAATTCTATAAGAATTTATACATCTACAGTGACTGTACTCAAAATATAGAGAAAAGAACAAAGTGGGGAGAAATATATATATGTTGTCCACACCCAAAACTAAAATATCATTTTAAGCTACCGATAAGTAACCTTCAGATCTCACTCAAGCTTTTAGATAGCAGGGGTTCTTGATAAAGCAGTCCACATATTTTCATTAATACAAATTTAAGTACTTGATATTAATGAGTATGGAGAAGACTTAACAATGATAATACAAAAAACATATATTCAGTCGGTACTATCCTAGAAGAATAATGTTAGAGTTATAACCAAACTCCCTGGACCTGGTAATTCAGAATGGCTATAATTTAATGTTAATGTTGTAACTCATTACCAAATAACTTGATACATAACATAAATGCATCTATTACAAAATGTACAAAAGGGTGAGGACAGGTCCTATCCAGAGTGAGGTTTGGCATCTTATACCCAACCTTAGTAATTTCTGCCTGTCTCTTTTACTGTCCTACTTTTCTTTCTGGGAGCAGAAGGCTAGGAATCCTCCTCTCCTTGTATAATTCTCCTACTCAACGAGACAGAGAAAGGGGCGAGGGAATGCAAAAGTGGTCCCGGACCCTAAGAATTGGAACTTTAAAGGTTTCTGTTCGGGCTCTGTCTCGAGTTGGCCACCCCCAGCAATGGGGTAAGTGCCGGAGTATATACATACAGTACAAAATGTTGATGAAGTTATGAACTTCATTAATCTGACAATGATGTACAGTAAAAATATATATTTATCTATGGCTCAATATTCAGGCAGAGATCAGTTTTGAATGCCCACCTATATTATTTTGAAATCAAGCAATACCATAATAGCCTCTCTGATGCAAAAGCAGAAATTCCAAAAACAACAAAAAGCCTAAATGTAATCATATGTAATGCAAAATATAATAATATCAAAGAAGTTAAATGAAAGTAAGAGTACAGTAACTGGAAATAAAGAAAATATAACAAAATATTTTTACCCTGTTGGTGATATACTGTATATTTATGCTTACATAGGGCTTACATGATAGGGTGCTCAAAGAAGTTGTGAAGTGGGCTATAAGAAAACTTGGCGTAGAGGAGTGGCTGGTGCATGTGATAATGAAGATGTGATAATGAAGATGTATTTGTATGATAATGTCTAGTTTCCTCATCTACTTTATATACAGAAATATCTTGGTTCATATAGGTAACGTGATTATTGGTCACGACTGTACACAGAGCTACTTGAGGGTAGTGGAGGCTGGTGAACGGACGTTCAGTGCTGAGTTTCGGTATGCTACCGATTACTGTATACTGATTCATCATTCCTCACTCTCACAACACTTGTAAAATGCATGTCCTGCATTATTCACACTCGTGCTGAAACGCCCATGGAAGGATGATCCCAGGTTTGGAAAATTTGGAGTACCAAGAGAGGCTCGAGAGATTGAATCTACCTACACTGGAACAGAGAAGGAAACGAGGACAGCAAATTCAGATATACAAATGTGTTAGAGGTATTGACAAAATCGACCAAGAAAACTTCATAGAGAGGGATGGAGGTGAGAGAACAAGAGGTCACAGCTACAAACTAAAAGTGCTTAATAGTAAATCTGATCTGAAAAGTAAAAGATTTCCTACCAACTCGATTAGTGGGTGGAACAAATTGCCAGCCGAAGTAGTGTCTGCACCATCAGTGCATAGTTTCAAAGCACGGTATGACAAACATATCTTAGGAGGCGGGAATTAACGACCATGCTCACTCCCGCAAATACAACTAGTGTAAGTACAACTAGTGTAAGTACACCTAGGGCGCGGTCTTTCCACACACTGGAGAACTCGACTCTCCCAGGCACTCTACCACCCACCTGCTAGGGCACCACTTCATTCACCTGCCTCCATCCAGTCCTCACACTTTGGGACTTAGGTAGAATTCACCACTACTGATGCTGAATAAACCAAGATATAAATATTATTGCTGCCGAATGTTCCTGCTGTCGCTGACTCTACACCTGCTTATTCAATAAATACAAGGCTGATTGTTTCTTGTGTTATTATGACTTCCCATTAGGTCATTAACCCTTGTCTAGCGGGGTGTTTTGGGCTCATTTGGGCATATTCAGGCCCTCCTGAATGATCAATCAAGTATCTGCATGAAAAGAAATGTATTTAGCAAAAAACTAGGCACTAAACGCTTCAAAATGAGACCAGAACGAGCTACGTAGCACTCGTGGTTCTCTTGCAGTGGTGCCACGAACATGGGAGTTTAGCATATAGCGGTATATTTTTCCCAGCTATGCTCACTACTGGCTACACTGCCAGCCTCTCGAGAACACAGGGAACATGAGTTAATGGGCGGCGGTAAGCCCTGGGAGTCGGCTGTCTGGCCCGCTGCGCTCCCAGCCATTTGCACTCGATTTTAACCCTTTAAAAGCCTTAATAATGCTCCTAACTTGCTGCAAATTGGTGCACGACTTAAGTCGAGCGCCGCCAATAAGGGGTTAAACTATAATTGGGTGGTGGCAAGCGAATAACCACTACCGTTATTACAAGTACAGTATAAGATTACTAATAGCTGCACAGAAGAAACCTATTAAGATGTACGATGTAAGGTTTTACACAGTAGATTAGGGCTAGGAAAGTTAGAAAAAAGTGGTGCATACCCATACGCAGTACTGTATGCAAAAAAGGGGTGGGAGTGAACTCAATACAGTGTAGTGTCTGCCGCAGCTGGGTACATCACAGGAAAAAGCACTGCACTAGAATAAAGGGACCTCTACCAAGGAAGAAGTCCGATAAATTTGTATGCATAGTATGCAAAGGTGAGCTTGTGTTCAATGACCGGCTCGAGAGTGTTAACTTTGGCAATGAGGCACTGGAGATGTGGACAAGTTTTGCTACTTGGGTGATATCATCTCTGCCGGTGGTGGGGCTGATGCTGCCATTATCGCCAGGATAAGATGCGGCTGGGGAAAGTTTAAAAAACTTTTGCCACTACTCACCATGAGAAGACTCCCTCTCCTCTTGAAGGGAAAGGTGTACGCTTCATGCGTTAGAAGCGCAATGACATATGCTTCAGAAACGTGGCATGTCAAAGTGGATGATATCAACAGAATGGAATGCAATGAGATGAAAATTGTGAGATGGATGTGTGGGGCCAAACTGCAAGATAGGATATCAAGTGAAGAGCTAAGGACATATGGAGAGGATGGATGAACAAAGCTTGGTGAAAAGATGCAAGTCCATGAACGTGGAGGGAGCTGCACCAAGGGGCTGACCAAGAAAGACGTGGGATCGGACCTTGCGGTCTGATCTTAAATCAAATAACCTGACAAGTGAGGCAGCTCTTAACAGGGTTGCCTGGAATGCCGCCATTAGGACGTGAGACCAGAACCGCTCTTCGTCTAAATTTTGAAGGTACCGGCCTTTGGTCAGAACATTTTTCTACTGAAAAATGTACAAATTTATCTCGAAGGGAGATCTTGAGGATGTTTTTTTAAGCTTGATGGAGGTCTAGGGAGGAAACTAAAAAAATAATAATAAAGATAAATAAATAAATGGCAGGTGCCCAACCCCAAAAGGGGTTGAAATAGGGGAGCTATCCCCCCGCCAAAGGCGGCTTTCTAGGGCCTTTCCTAGCTGATGCTGAGAGGATTGGGTTCTAGTCATGTGGTGATGGGCTGGTCTATCAGAGTGAGAACTGAGCAATCTCTGCCATACCCATAGCTTACTCGGACTGTTCCTTTTACTTATAGATTTTCTAGATCTCAAGTGACGGCGTCTCTTCCGTGGATTGACCTCCCAATCTACCAAGATTGGAAGCCAAAGCGTCACATTTTTCCTATGCCCCTCAACTTTCTCTTCATAATTGCTGAGGGGCACAGGGCCCTGAGCGGGGCTTTGGTTTCCCGGGCGTTTCCGCGCCCTCCTCAGCTCCCCGCCATGGAGTGGCTTCGGTCACCCAGGCTTTATTGTGGTCGGCAGGCAGGGTACTGTGAGGGCGCTTGGTTATGGCCTTGGCCTTGCTCGGGGCCTTGGGACTGTTCGGCCAGGCAGCTTGGGGAACGACAACAACAACAATAAGTTTATAATATAAACCGCCAATAAATACCGCCGCCGCCAACACCGTGAACGACCGCAGCAGTGCAAGTACTGGTACTGAGCTGGATACACAGGCCTAGTTTGCCTTTTTCCAGAGGATCTACTGTAAGAAACTGTAAGATAAGCACATAAATACAGTACGCCTATCTTTATGACAATCTTTCAAGAAAACACAAGTGCTAGAATCCAGCCAATTGCTGATTTCTTAATTGTTGTTGTTGTTGTTGTTCTTGTTCCCCAAGCTGCCTGGCCGAACAGCCCCAAGGCCCCGAGCAAGGCCAAGGCCATAACCGAGCGCCCCCACAGAACCCTCCCTGCCGACCACAATAAAGCCTGGGTAACCAAAGCCACTCCATGGCGGGGAGCTGAGGAGGGTGCAGAAACGTCCGGGAAACCAAAGCCCCACCCAGGGCCCTGTGCCCCTCAGCAATTATGAAGAGAAAGTTGAGGGGCAAAGGAAAAATGTGACGCTTTGGCTTCCAATCTTGGTAGATTGGGAGGTCAATCCACAGAAGAGACGCCGTCACTTGAGATCTAGAAAATATATAAATAAAAGGAACAGTCAGAGTAAGCTATGGGTATGGCAGAGATCGCTCAGTTCTCACTCTGATAGACCAGCCCATCACCATAATAAGGCTGTAAATGGCAATAATGAAGCACACATATACTCTATAATAGCTCAAGTTTTCGTCTGATGCGCGTCATATTTGGCACATATACTCAGTATTAAGTCTAGTTCAATGGATACAATTGGCAACCCCCTCAGTTTAACGGTTGACTCACGGCTGGCATGGGAAGAGAGCAGAGTACAGCTCAGTCTGTTTTCGATACTTTCACGTTTATTCGTGTATCTCAGTAACTATTTCTATCTATCTATCTATATGCTCAGGCCCAATCCCCATTTTGGGGGTAGCCGACTCAAGACAGAGCAAGAACAGGGAAAACACAAAAACAACATAAAACAAAAAATAAACACAGATAAAAAACACAAACTCACACACATCCAGGTCACCCAGGAGAAGACCCAGAGACCAGGGTTACCAAGGTCGCTCCAGCACTCCCCCGGCCCCTGACCACCCGGAGAGGTTCCGATCTCGGCAGGCAGACATGCAGCGGAGCCAAAGCCACAAGCCCTCCCACCACACTTCCAGGCACACCCTTCATATTAATCGTCCCCCCAGGGCAGGCGCCTGATGGACTATTACCTAGTCGAACTTGCGCCCGACCCCTTACTCCAAATGACCATGTGTTCACTCAACTATTCACAAGCATTCTCCATTCACTCCTGTCCACCACCACTTCCTCTGCCTGATCTATAGTCATTCCTCTATCATCCAAAGCCTTTCTTACACAGTCTCTCCATCTCAATGGGGGTCTTCCTGCCCTTCTATCTCCCCTTGTGACCTGACTCACATATTTTCTTTGTAAGCCTTTCATCTCCCATTCGTTCAATATGACCATACCAGCTCAGCACCCTTCTGTCCACTCTGGCTGACAAATGTTCCTGCTGCCCCACTCTCCTACGTATCTCTTCATTCCTCAATCTGTCTCTACGAGTAACTCCACACATACTCCTCAAGCAGCTCATCTCCATCACATCCAGCCCTCTTTTCTCCTTTTTCTTCAGAGCCCATGTTTCAGCCCCATACATCACTGTTGGCACAACAATTCCTTGATACAGTGCACTTTTTACTTTCACTCCGAGATTTCTCGTCTTCCACATACTTCCCATTGCTCCGAAAACCTTCCTTCCTTCACACACTCTGTTTTACCTCCACTTCCATACCTCCACTCCTGCTTATCGTTCCTCCTAGATATTTAAAACACTATACTTGTTCCAATATTTCCCCATCCAGCCTCACATCTAGATTCACCCTATGCTCTCCCCTATTACACACCATTACTTTACTTTTATTGACGTTCACCTTCAGTTTCCTCCTTCCACAAACCACACCAAACTCTTTGACTACCCGCTGCAGTTTCTCATCAGAATCCGCCACCAATGCTGTGTCATCAGCGAACAGCAACTGATTCAACTCCCAATCTCTACCATTCTTTCCTACTAAACCCAATCCTCTTCCCATAGTCCTCCTTTTCACCTCCCTCACCACACCATCCATAAACATATTAAACAGCCATGGTGACATTACACAACCTTGTCGCAAACCTACCTTTACCTCAAACCATCCTCTAACGTGGATTGACCTCCCAATCTACCAAGATTGGAAGCCAAAGCGTCACATTTTTCCTTTGCCCCTCAACTTTCTCTTCATAATTGCTGAGGGACACAGGGCCCTGGGTGGGGCTTTGGTTTCCCGGGCGTTTCCGCGCCCTCCTCAGCTCCCCGCCATGGAGTGGCTTCGGTCACCCAGGCTTTATTGTGGTTGGCGGGGAGGGTTCTGTGGGGGCACTCGGTTATGGCCTTGGCCTTGCTCGGGGCCTTGGGGCTGTTCGGCCAGGCAGCTTGGGGAACAACAACAACAACAACAACCATTCACTCAACTCACCATTTCCTACTCTCACACATGCTCTGCTCCCTTCATAAAAACTCTTAACTGCTTCTAACAAATTTCCTCCTATTTCATAAATCCTTAACACCTTCCACTATTTGGTTTATAGTAATTCTGAAGTTACCAGTGGAATCCTCATAAAATTCCGCTTCCATATATGTATGCAAATCAAAAATGTTGTGGGCAACATTTTGAGCTAGCGCGAGTTGGAGATAAGGTATTTCAATTTTTTTTTTACAATTCTTATTTCGGAGTGCCCCAATGTGGTTGTTTTGTATTTATTCTATGTTTTTACTTGCTTATCTTCAAGTTCAATCAATACCGAAGCCGATGGTACCTCATTTATCCAAATACAAGGATTTTTTGGTGGATAAAAACGTCACAGAAACAAATTATCGCCAGGCACAAAACTGGCTCTGAGTGAGCTAAACTTGTTTGGAAACTATAGGTGCGCCTAAGGGTTAATAGAGTATGTACTCTTTGTTTAAATCTGTTGTTGCTTTTTCATATTTTGCAATTATTTGTCTACTGTATATTATATCTATTCATTGTCGATAGTATCAATTGCTTGCTTTTGCGATTTCCTTAGTTTATTTGTACGACAAATGTAGGTTATTTGTAGGGTAGTTATTGGTAGGGGTCATTTGAGGCATGCTATGCTTACAGTGCTTATAGAACTATCGGTAGTGAGTGCTATACTGTATATATTTTTTGTAATATTATAGATATCTTATCAATATTTGTATTTTGTACTATTGTTAATGTCTTGTCAAGTTGCAAATTTGATTTTAATAGAACATTTTAACACTAATTGTAGTTTCTTTCATTCATGCAGAGTTTAGTAAAATTTGCCAGAACGTCCCGGACTTACCAAATTGACTAATTCCTTGAACGTGACGATAGATTGGAAGCCAAAGCGTCACATTTTTCCTTCGCCCCTCAACTTTCTCTTCATAATTACTGAGGGGCACAGGGCCCTGGGTGGGGCTTTGGTTTCCCGGGCGTTTCCTCACCCTCCTCAGCTCCCCGCCATGGAGTGGCTTCGGTCACCTAGGCTTTATTGTGGTCGGCAGGGAGGGTTCTGTGGGGGCGCTCGGTTATGGCCTTGGCCTTGCTCGGGGCCTTGGGGCTGTTCGGCCAGGCACCTTGGGGAACAGCAACAACAAAAACGTGACGATAGTACGTAGTTATGTGTGCAATTAGTTTGCTTGGGAAACAGATTAACTTGCTCATGTAGTAATGTACTGTACACCATTTGTGGTGGATTGTGTTCTTTCATTTCATAAATTTTATTTTAGTAAGCGTTGTTTCCACATAGTGATTTTGATAAGTTGTTTTGACTTTATATTGTCTTTGTCCCAGTTTTGGTTTGCTTTGTTTGCAAGTTTTACATTTTAATTTATATGTAATCCTACTATCTTGGCATATAATTCTACCTTTATATCAATATAATTAATATCAAAGCAAACTTGAGCATACAAGTCTTCAAATGTGAAGCCAATTGTATTGGTCTATTACTAAAATACAGCAAGGACTCTCAAAAAGGTCCCTAAGGTTTGACTGGCAATAAATATAAAAACAAAAGTTTGAAGTAAATCCCCTCTCCAAGCCCCAAATAAAAAAAAATACTACAGTACAGTACTGGTTCTTCCAGCTGGGTAAACCTATTACATCATGATGACGATGAGCAACTGGAAGAAAGTATAACACCAATTACCTGATCCTTCTGTTAATCTTCTATCCTTCACAAGTCATTTTGTTAATTCAATAAAAATAAAGCATTTTTAATAGTCGAAGAATCCTGCATACAAATAAAAGTTAAATACCTGTATTATAAGTGGTCATATGTTACTTAAATTTTACATTATTGTACTGGTTCTAAAATACCATCCTTAAAGAAGAAGTTAGAAGAATGCTACTGTACTTAATGTTACTGTGCATAATACTCAACATACCAGGTATACACTAATTTAGCAGCTCCTGGCTACTCATAAAAAAATTAAAACAAACATTAAAACTGTAAATTCCCGTCATACTAAACTAGATACGCAAACAAAAAATGCTAATAATAAAACTATAGACTGAAAGTATGTGTATAACATCCATAAGGTTGGGACAAGTGCACCTATAATGTTGACAAGTTGGGGTCATGCTGCTAGACATATACTGTATAGGTGTCATGCTGGCAAATCATCACACACTGTAGACCAATGTACGGTCATACTTAAAAGTCATGGCAAACACACCCCATAGTCCACTTTGCTTCTCTCTAGATGTAAGGCTAGACTAGGCTAACAAAAAGAACAGTTTATCAGCTCTTTTTGTTGGCCTAATGTCACTAATTTCACCTTAATAACTTGTAATTCTCCTAATCCGCTATATTTGTAAGGTAAAATTAATGATGATTAGAAGAACAGGCCAGCTATAGACCTCTTATAAATTTGGAGTTACATAATGAGAGCGTTGTAACAATCGCTGATGTGGAGAAGTCTAATTCATATCATATTTGTTTAAATAAATGACAATATATTCATATCAATAATCAAGTTTCAACTCCTTAACCCCTTCTGTACCGGCGACGTCCTTTTCATTTATTGTAGCTCTATTTAGACAATTTTGTGAAGGTTAAGAAGGATCTGTGGTTGCAAAAAGGGTAAAGTGAGGTACTTTGAAGCCTGTTAATTGCTGGAGGCCCTTTTTAAACTGAATAAAACGCGTAATTGTAGTCCGAATAAAATAATAAAGAACATTCCCAGTACAGAAGGGGTTAATTAAAATAGTGACATGACTATTGCTCACTCACTTTAAGATGAACATTCTAGAAAATGACAAAGTTGAAGTTGTGGGTGTGGTTTAGAACTTTTAATTGTGATTGTACCTGACTTACAGCTTACCTTTATACCGGTGTAAACATTGACGAGGCTGAACTGGTACTGCTCCAACTTGGCCACAATATTATCAATGACTAACCCTGGTACCTTCTCTCAATGTACTAGTATGTCAAGTATCAGTATAACAAACAAATATTCCTTTCAACATACTTCACCAATAACTGCTCTAGGCTCTACAAGTTAACCTATTAACATGAATATTATATTATGATCTGTGTCAGTTAAACTACACCATAATTGACCCAAGATCTGTTAACCCTATCAATATCATGGCATCATTTTAGTACAGTAAGACCTCTCTTTATTGAAGAGTTCAAGGAGGAGACCATCCACAATAGTGCAAATAATACAAAAGTATGAAACGCTTGCAAGTGGGTCTTTTGGATTTTATTGAAAAGACCGGGATAATAGGTGCCAGGACATTATAGTATCTTATCTTTTGGATTTGGGCCAAATTCCTAGAAAAAACCCCTATCATTGTCGCTGGTATTAACAGTAGTTTTGATGTATTCCTTGCCACTCAATATGCTACACTATAGTCAGTTTCTTTTCAACTGACGATAAATTGAATCCCTTAGCAGCTAATTTCTCGATAGTTATTGCAAAAATATGAAACTACTATGTCTCTGCAGCATACTAAGACTAAGTTTATATAATTAGCAACATAATTCACTACAAAATCTTCAAAATAACTGAGAAATCTTGATGGGAACCTTACAATTTACCGTCAGTTGAAAAGAAACAGACTATAATTGATACAAATACAATAAGTAGTACTGGAACATTACACTGTAAGTACAACAACTTGCGTATCATATTAACTGGCTAAGCATATAGTAATTGCCACCGACAACGATGTCCGAAAGTGAGAGATATCCGGACTGATTACCATTGTTCATACATATAGTTTAATGTCTTTGAGCTTTACCTTAATTTTTTGTGCTTTGTCCTAAAGACTGATTTTAATTTTATTTTTTTATTTTATTTTTAACATCGTTCTTAACACCAATAACACCCCAAATGAAATTAATGAAAGCATGTGATTCTTCCAGGATTGGCACCCAGGCTATCACATACAAAACTTGCACGCTCTAACCATTACACCATCAAGACAGTTTGAGACAATAGCTAGTTTGAAACAAACAGGTTTCTCAAAGCCCAGGGTCCAAAAGAGAAAGTTTTTATTGTATGCTGGCTCACACTAGATCATTTAATTTAGCATGGGAATCATCGAGAAACCAAGAGGACTAGTTTTTCTGTTGCTATTTGTATTTCTTTGTATACTGTATTTGTACAGTATATTCCATGTACCCTTTGACTTCCACAGGGCCTTCCCAAACTGTAGATAATTATCTCAAATAGTCAGAGTACACTTCAAAATGGTATCATCATACTGAGAGGGTTAACATTTGCAAATTCATAAGAATCTCAGAAAAATGCACACAATAAATAATCTGTGTTTTCAACTACCTAATACACTACAATATTGTTATTATATACAAGTAAATCATTTATAGTATTAGTACACCTCATACTTACCTCTAGGATGCAGCAATATTACTCCCTGTATCATATTATGTGCATGGGTTCAAATAAAAGTGTACAAGAAGAATCCAAAATTAATATACCATACAGTATACAAAAGTGGCAATACCAATGTTGAAGCTGCACAAAATAATAATTCCTTTCAAACTGTCAACATTCTCACACACAAAAATGGTTCAAAAGTACAGCCAGGGGGGGGGGGGGGGGAATAAACATAATAATAACAAACAAATAATGTAGTAATAATAATAATAATAAAAAATAATAAAAAATAATAATTATAATATATATGATCTTAATAACAATTCATACTTTTCCAAAGTGACTACAACACAACTGTAGAGTACGAGATCCTAGTTGACTCAAACTAAGAGAATTCCGCCTACACTAAATACACATTCCGGTACTTTATGAACTATCTTGTCACACATTCTCCAAATTGCCTCACCAAAGGTGACTGTAAAGTACATGCCCTGCCTGAAGGGTAAGGTGAAGTAGGTTACAGAAATATACCTCTTTTAGGCGACACAGAAATGTCTTATCATTACATTACTCTCGATATACAAATTATTCTACATCATTATCTATTGAACGGTTGCTCCAGGATTTACATCGGTTTGCCTTGGTCACCCGACGGCTGCTCCCCACTGCAGCTTCTCTGCCAAGTCCCCTAACCCTGAGATCCTTGTCCTAGGTCTTCCTCGGTCTACTGCTTGCTATCCTTCCAACCACTTCCACACTTCATAACAACGCTTCACCCAGTCATTTACTTCTACTCTCACCCCACAGCCAAACTACTGTAATCTGTCAGTACTGATATACTCTATACCAAGTCATTCTATAAACTTTGCTCGTACTGGTGCCTCTCTCACTGTGACATTATACATACATCTCACCATGCTCACTGAAGCTCACGTCTCCGGCTGTTATCCTCTTTCACTCTAGCATAATGTCTATGGACTCAATAGTCTAATAGTCATGATTTCCACTTTAATGTGGGGAAGGTTGGAGGTTCAACATCAAGGGTACCACTATAGTTTGCTAATTGTATACTGTACTAAGGAGGAACAGTACTCCACTTAAACACTAATCTTAACTCCATTATGCATAGGACACATAAGACTCACTCATGGATATCTAATGACCACTCCCCGTAGTCCACCACCAGAATGTCACCATTGTCACATAGTTCTTACTGATCATCACATTTTTTGCCTTTGTCCCATGTACAAAAGATGGCGCTTCTTGCGACGCACCTCATTAAAGGACATCCTTTCTGACTCAGATTCATTCTCTTTCATAGCCATCCGTGATTTCTTGAAAGCTCTTGATCTATATAATGACATCTGACCAGTGACCTGTATGACTTGACTTACTAACTCCCCACCGAACAGTAGCCCTACGAGGGCTTAGGCCCAGAGGGCTAGTATAAAATAAATACATCTTCACCAACCTTAAACACTAATCTTGTAAACTGTAAAATAAGAGGCTAAGCTGAAGGAGAAAAAAAATTGTGTGTTGAGTTTGAAGTTGGTTAAACTTCTTTATCTCAGCCACATCAATAGTATTCCTCAGTGATGTACAGTCGTGATCTGGAATACTGTACACCGAAAAAAAAAAAAAAAAAAAAAAAAAAAAACACTCTTGGTATTAATCCCAGTATTGTGTCAAGGTGGCTCAAGCAGTTTCTCAAAAGCAGAATGGCAGTTTCATAATGTCCGCTCCAGAAAATATCTAGAAATAGTGGTCCAAGACTGTACATTGCCAACTATGAAGTAGGTTACGTCCCGTCAGTAGCAATGCATCAGAGGCCTTTCTTAAGGAAATATTACGATGCCTCATTAGTTTTAGGTTTTATCATGTCATAATCTAGTTTTACTAAATCTTTAATACATTATTTCCACAGTGATTTATAAAAGTGTGCTTGTCTTTATATTGCAAGGATTTTTTGTTGTTTTTTTTGTTGCAAGTTTTACATTCTAATACAACACAATATACTACTCTGGATACCAGAGAAAACATGGTGCCAGTTAGAATATATCCTGGTACTGTATAAAAAAAATAATAATACAAATAATAAACACACTAATATTAAGAGGAAGAATAATAATACTGTACTATTAAATTAATAATAATAATAATAATAATAATAATAATAATAATAATAATAATAATAAAAATAATAATTTCTCCCTCTAGATAATCTTATAGGGACAAGTATATAGAATAATAATACAAAACCAAAGCTACACATGCTGATATCCAAGCACACATGAACAACTTTTGACATACTCAACCAAATCATTTACCCAGCAAGTACAGTTGACCACATGAATTTGTACCCACTCGGAGATTTTATAAATAGAGGCAAAAATAGTATGAATTGAATTACCCACTTGCATGTTTCGGGCAGTAATGAAGTTGGATCTATAAGCATCAATAGTTAGCAGAAATATTATCGTTATGCTAGATTCAGATAAATAGAAAGATTGCTAATTTTGGTTTTATATAATGTATATACAGTACTGTACTGTATGGGCATAGGGGTAGACCTAGAAGGAAGTGGGATCAGGTACTCCGGTCCGATCTCAAAATAAAGAACTTGACAACAGAGGCAGCCCGTGAGAGAGCCGCCTGGAAAGCCGCCATTTAGAACGTGAGACTGTAACCACATTCTCTGTGGACAAAACAGGCTTTAAACTTGTATGTATGTATGTATGTAATACAACAATATCTACCTGGTAATTCTGCTAAATATCGATAACAAAAAATCAAACTTCCTTATAGCTCGAAACTCGCTTGTGGTCAATTACTAGTGTACAGTACTGTAGTTTGTTGGTTGGTAGTGCTTCCAAATTATATGATCAATCAAGTGTTTTATAACTAATTACAGGTGTTCTTATAAGTCATACTATTTTCACTTGCACATATAAGATCACAGTGGGTATGAATGTATGTAGGCAAATGTACAATGATGTCTATCATAATTTAATTCAGACTATCATTTGACAGTTTTATTCAGATTAGGAACAGAGGGAGTCAAAAGGATTGAGCGAGATAGTTTTCACCCCTTGATTTCTACAAGTCTGCTTCTATGCTGAGTAAAACTGTCTAATGCTAGCCAGATTTAAAAGAGAAAAGGCGTTATTGTATTCGTCGGGGTGAAGATAAACAGTGAAATAACCAAACTATGGAAGTTAGCTATCGGTCTAAAATATGAATAGCAAACTATACACTGCTTGCCAAAAATGGTTGGAGAAAAGTAAAAGACAAAAACAGTAACACACAGTACATTTTCCTACTGACCTGCATCACATTTTTGCATAAAGATTTATCTGTATACTGTACCAGTCAATTATATCGTACAGTACCAACAAATATTCCAGTAGACAAGTCAATCATACTAGTACAAATGGTTTATTATAACAGTAAACTGATAGTCATGCATACCAGTAGATAGACAATCATGACAGTAAATATTTCATCACTCCATCATTCCAGTTAATTACCGGTAATAGTCCACTGGTCAATCTTACTTCTCACACACTCATACCAGTCAAAAATAATACATGAAGAAAAGTCACTTGGATCGGTCTAAAAGTCTAGAATTATACCAATATAAGATAGCCAACTGGATAACAATGTGATTACACAATAGAAAAACTTCGCAAATATATCTCTAAGTTCCGAAAAAGATTACTCTTTAAACAAAAGCATTACTCATTCCAATATTGAAATATTTTACGCTTATGTTCTCTCAAGGGGAAGGGAGCATCTACTGTACACTGTAAAATAAAAAAGAACCCTTCTCATGTAGATTCTTATATTATATTACAGTATAAACAATTCAGAGTCCAGCCTTAGTGATCACTATGTCTGTTTACATAAATGTTAATGTGGCATTAAATCAGTGTGTCCATGAATCAGTAATCAGCCATTTAGTAAGTCACTCAACCCATCAGTCCATCAGGTAGTCAATCAATCAATTCATCAGACAGTTTTATCACTAACAGTCAACTCAACAGAGAAGGGGGATCAGAAGATCCATAGACACCATCGTTCAAACATTTCCCTTGGTCTTTTGAAATTTACGCCTAATTCCTATATAAACTCTATAATTTACGCCTATTTCCTATATACCGGTAAACTCTATCATTGTCAGTGGCAATTATTATAGGTTGGTCTTATTCCTAGCCAATCAATATACATGCTAGTTTTGGTTATTGCAATGAGAAGTACTTGAAAATTATTGCAGTACTGTACAGTACACTACTTCTCAATGCAACAACTATAAAATAGTGTAGGCCTATCATATTGACTGGTTAAAGATACAACAAACCTGTAGTAATTACCACCGATAATGATGGGAGTCGTCTAGAAATATGGGCCTTAGTCCGAAAGAGAGAGAGAGAGTCCGGACTATTTACTTATTTTGAAAGTCCAGGATTTGTGGATACCCAGGTTTGGAAAAAGAGGGGTCTTACTACAAACGGACCTTCCAAGGAGGCCACTCTTCACTCACTCCAATTCCCAGGCTTAAAACTTCCACAGCAAAGTCACTTCATGTAAACCTGGCACTGTTGTTCCACTGTTTTTTACCATCACATAATTTACAACATTGTGAGGCAGCTAAATAAAACAGTCCACCATAGTGGATCTTTACTGCTACTTTAAGGTCTTATTCTCTTCATATAACAAAATTATTGGACTAAGAAAGTATCTGATATAAGTGTGTTCTATACTGCTAAAGAAATACACATCTGGAATATTTTATGCATTATTATATAGATAATACTGTACAGTATATATAAAACATCAGGAAAATTTGTCTTAAATCTTGAGTTGGCAATTTTACACTTGTGTCTCATATGACAAAGTGCTACATTGGCCAACTTTTGAGTAAACAACAGTGCCAAAACTTAACTTTATAAACTATACTGAAAAAGAAAAAGCATAAATAAAAATAAATCCATGCATAGGGTAAAATGAAATAATAATAATGAATAATAGAGTACTCCTCCAGCTCACACCCCTTGCCTAAGAAATAATGAATAATAGAGTACCAAACTTTATATTTTCTGTTGGCTTACCATTGGTGTATGGCTGCGTGGGAGCTGCTGCCGGTGCCGGAGCTGCCTGGCCTCCTGGGGCAGTTGTCAACATCTCAGCGAAGGGGTTACCCGCCAGCTGTAGTAGGTCATCTGACGCCTTGCCAGCCTGGGGTAAGACGGGTCGACATGTGGGGAGAGGGGTCAACATGTGGGGCAGGGTGTCAAACCGAAGCAATTTAGTGTTTAGACTTAAGGAATATGAGAAGGAATACAAGAAAATAACATGAAATAGGATTGTTATGGCCATATTATTGCCTTCAAAGATATAATTTCAACTATAAACCTCAATTTTATCTTGACATACATAATTACAAAGACTAATAATAATGGACTCGGCTTTCCTTTGACACCCTGATGTGGGGTGAGATGGGTCAACATGTGGGATGATGGGTCAACATGTGGGATGATGGGTCAACATGTGGGATGATGGGTCAACATATGAGATGATGGGTCAACATGTGGGATGAGACGGGTCAACATGTGGGATGATGGATCATATTCACCCCTTCAGACTCATATGACGCAGAGGTTGCCAGATTAGCAATAAGAAATAGAGTTCTCTCACTCTTATAATTACCTCTCCAAAATTAGTTTTCTGCCCACAGCTAACTCAAAGACAACTACAGAGGTTGAAGTAACTAAACTCAAGGTTTCTAAATACCCCTGATGGTAACAAAGGCTTTAAAGTATCCCTAATCGGCTCAAAATCGCGTCATATGTCGGAGAGGGTTAAAAAAACAGTACCGGTAATAATATTAGTTATTATGTACAAAAATAAATGAAAGCAAAATAACAAAGAAAACAGTAACTATGACGCAAAAATTAAAGTACAACTCCTGAAGATCCATCCTTGGTGCATCATCTCGAACCATATACCACTTCGCTGTAATTCGTTCCATCTCTTGCATGCCTCTCACCTTCTTGGATGTTCAAGCCTATGTTCATCCCAACATCTTTCATACCACCTCTCCTATGGTCTTCCTCTTCCTCTCACACCATCCACCTCTGTTTCTCTCTTTACTCATCCTCTCCATACACCCCATACCACTTGAGCTCTACCAGTAAATAGAACCTAACCCTACACATCTTCCACTCTTTATCCTGTCATAGCTCTTAACACCATTTACTGTCCTCAGACACTAATGTCCAGCACTTCCACCATCTAAATAAAAACAAATATATAAGTAAATAATTAAAGAACTGCACACAAATGTACTCAAGCAATGACAGCATTTAGGTTGATAATGTCTTGAGTCTATGTTGTTGATTGTAGCATGCAATACTAACAATCAAATTAATAGAAGTAATTCTTTTAATAATAATGATAATAAAAGAAAATAAATATAATATACTAGTGTACAGTAAGTACATATAAACCACTTTTCCAGCGCACCAATGTACCTGAGCATTGGCGGCAGCATTAGGGTCGCCTTGGCCAGCCCCGAACAGGTCAATAATCTGTCCCGAGTCCCCATTGTTGGCGATGGGTAAAGCCCCACCACCCTCGCTGCCCGGAGAGTTGAGGAAGGGGTTGTTCTTGGCGTGGTCGGTCTGGTGGGAAGATGGTTCAGTGGACAGGCGCCCTGAACTCTGTGGGTCATGGCACCATTAACATCGCGTCACGGGGGGGATCAAGATTACAACCCAAGCTTGGCCTCACTTCTCCACGCTCTTACAGTAGATTTTATGACATTGGATTTTGTGTGTTCTCCCTATTCTTCAAATAAATTATCTAGTATTTTTTTTGTGAAATAATCAACAGAAAGATTTCAAGGTAATGAATATTTCCACAACCAAGTGGGATTAAAATCTATGACAAACTACAAGTCTATAACTTTGTTATTATGCCCTATATGCAGTATTTTTACTGATGACTTATTTTAACATGGCTATAAAATAGTGATGCATATACAGTATTTCAATATTACAGTTTCACACAAACTGCCAATATACTGTAAGAGCTGAGAAGTGTGCTTAGCTTTCTTAGAATCTCTGACCCAATAGCAATTTTAAATTTTGTGTGTAGTGAGATATTGCCAATATAAAAATCAAAACAATTAATTCATATACAAAACAACAAAAATCAACACAAGATATTTCATAATAGCAGTTTTGACCACTACAACACACTGTTTACGAATCTGTCTACCGCAACGCAAGTCACTTTACGCATAGAGTTGTATTAGTCTTTCAACGTATTATACAATTTTGCTTTGATTTTGCAATTAAGAATTCATCCTGGTCTAAAAAAAAAAAAAAATTCATGTACTCACGACTACCACTAAACTATACTCGCTTATCTACATTTATAATTTGTATCTTTATTTTTCATTTATACAGTATTTTGAAAAGTAGACAATTTGCTATTACGGGCCAGCCTTGGGTGTTGAACTTTCTGTAGAAAATATTTTCTCTTCAAACTAATTTTACACTTATAAAACAAAATCTAGCTCTTTGATTTTAAGACGCTTTCAAAGCTGAAAAATGTCAAGCGGTAGCTGGATTTAGTTATGATATCAACGTTTCCTAAAGGGCTTATCGAGATGTTATTTTCTCTAACTCTTCGAATGTGACAATCCACCGTAAACATAATCAAAATGACTGGTGTTAGTCTTAATAAAAAAGAAACAGGCATAATTGTGGTTAATGCATCAGAGAAAGTATTCACAAAATACATACAGTATTGTACAGTACTGTATAATATTAAAAATATATTAAATTCCAGTGCAGCAACAGACAATGGCTTTCTTGAACGAGTGCTGAACGACTGCTTGACAGGAGTTGTGGGCGAGTCACAATACAGTACTACTTTTTCTGGCATATTATTTATTATCTAGTTTTTAGATATTATATTTGTATTATATATTTTGTTTAGGGCTGGTACTTTTAGTGTGGCAGATGCTGGAATAAAGTATTATCTCTGCCATACCCATAGCTTACTCTGACTGTTCCTTTTACTTATATATTTTCTAGATCTCAAGTGACGGCGTCTCTTCCGTGGATTGACCTCCCAATCTACCAAGATTGGAAGCTAAAGCGTCACATTTTTCCTTTGCCCCTCAACTTTCTCTTCATCATTGCTGAGGGGCACAGGGCCCTGGGTGGGGCTTTGGTTTCCCGGGCGTTTCCGCACCCTCCTCAGCTCCCGCCATGGAGTGGCTTCGGTCACCCAGGCTTTACTGTGGTCGGCACGGAGGGTTCTGTGGGGGCGCTCGTTTGTGGCCTTGGCCTTGCTCGGGGCCTTGGGGCTGTTCGGCCAGGCAGCTTGGGGAACAACAACAAGACTTGAGCCATCCACTGCCCATGGCCTGGATTCATCAACGTTATCATATCATTATGATTACCATTCACATTCACACTGCACTACCATCAACAGTAACTTCACCCCAGCAACAAAATATCATAAAAAAGGGATGGTCAAGATTAATGTAAGTTCAAAATGAATTGTGGATAAGTTTTAGCATTGGTAAAATTAAGTTACCATTGATTTGACCAGCGATCTTTAATGAATCGGCTCGTGTGTAATGATACCATTGGACAAGAGCAAAACACTTTTGCAGAATATAGTTACTGATCAAATATTTGCCAGAAAAAGCACTCCTGAGACACTGCTTTTAAAGTGAGCGACAGACTGATTAAGCCATGCAAAATCTCTCCTAGGTACAGACAATACCAACAGTTCGCAAACATTTTACTTATAAACTGTGCAATTTTATGTTACTATCACTTTCCTTGACAGTCTTCATGTATTTATAATTGCCCATAACTATAGTCTATTTATTTCCACCTGATGATTGTAATTGTTAAACTTATACTCCATAAGATTCCACTGTACTTTCACCTGTACAGTACTATCAAAAGTGTGTCTATGTGCTATTCACAATTCTGACTTAAAATATTCTGTGCACAGTTACCGATGGTGATGCTAATGATGAACTGATGCTAATGATGAACTGATGATGATGATGGTGATGCTAACAAATTATTTTTCTGTCAAAATGCTTGCTCAACTAACTGCAGAGGTTGAAAAACTAAACTAAAGGTTACTAAACTCCTCTGATGGTCACAAAGGCTTTAAAGTATAGTGCAACACTATGACTGCAGTCAAAATTAATAGCTTGCCAAAAAAAAACTAGAGATAGGGGAATCAACTCAACACTTCTACAATGTGAAGCAAATAGAACTAGTCACAGGCTATTACAAACATGTGAGGACTCTCAATAAGTAGTGGGAATAAGTTTGAATTCCACAGTTTATGAACAATATTGTCAACGTACTAATTATTTGTATTGTATTTTGACGAAGTATTCTACTGTGCAGCATATCGTGTTATCTTTTTCAAGGCCACTTAGCATGAAGCAAGAAATGGTTAAACTAAATTTCTCAAACAAAACTTGCACTAGTTTGGAGCTGACATAGCTTCAGTTAACATTAAGTTAGGAATGGTGTTACCCTTGGTTTAATTAGCTTTTTCTAAAATAATACTAGAAATGGTGTTAAGTTCAGCTTACACAGCCTCCTTTTCATGTATAGACTGCCCTAGCATGCAGCTAAGTATATTACCTTTTTGGCTTACACGTTGGCCCCTAACATTAAGCTGTAAATGGTGTTACCTTTAGCTTCTCATACATGGCTTCCTCCTCCGCCAGAGCCGCCCGTTTGGTCAGCTCATCCAGTCCTGTCCCATTATTGGTGGCCACCCCCGGGGGCCCGCCTGTAGGGGCAGCATCTCCCAGCCGACCATTGCTGCTTGCCGTACCAAAGGAAATACTTGTCGAGTTGAGGGCCGACACGGCACTCTTGATGTTCACTTTACTATAGGGTCGGGATTATGGACGGGGGCGGGGCAGGGTTAAGGATGGGGTATGGAGTTAACGATGGGGTATGGAGTTAAGGATGGAGGGGTGGAATTAAGGATGAGGCAAAATAAAGGACAGGGGTGGGGTTAAGGACCAGAGGCAGGATCAAGAACAGGTTAGGTGTGGACAGGTACTCCAGTTCGGGATAGGGCAGAGTTGAGGGGGGGGGGAGTCAAGTTTGCAAGTATAGGTTAAGGTAGAACAGGAGACGTACCGAGGGAGGGAAGGGTAAGGTTTTCATGCAATATACAGGTTTAGATGGAGTTCGGTTGGGATCGATAAGGTATCATGCAATATTAAAATACAGTATACAGGTTAGGATTGAACGAGGAAGGGATGGGTAAGGTATCGTGCAATATTCGAGGATACAAATGATGGAACAGGATAATATACCGAAGGCAGGTTAGGTACCGTAACAAATAGTACAATATACAAGTACAGTACATGTTATATGACAGATGCAGAAGTGAAGATTAGTGAGGCAGTTAACCAATGTATACACAAGGATTAGATATAAGGAGCCACAGAAGTGATCAGTGTGTGAGATAGGCAAAATACAGTCGGTTAGGAAATAGACAGGCATTGGGTATTATTATCAGCGACGTAAAAGGAGGTGGCATAGTTGGGCGAGGTAAGTTACACACAGAGTTGATTACATAATACAAAATTCAGTACATAGGGATACATTTGGGTGGTCAGGAGGAGTAAGTAGCAGTTGCCGACGATATACGATGCAGATCCAATGCCGCAGTATAAAAAAATAACATGCCAGATGATGTTACGCAATACCGCATCAAAGAGAGGAATGGAAAATGGCCAAAGTCAAGTGTTTATAGGAGAAAGATGAAAATGTGGAGATGTGATTAATGGAAGTTGTTGATGAAGTTATACAGAGAGAGAGAGAATGAGATTGAGTGAGTGAGTTAGTGAGTGAGTGTGTGTGTGTGTGTTTATGAAGGTGATGGTCGTTAATGGATAAGAGTAGGGTAGGTATTTAGCCATGACAGCACAAGATTAGTAGTGACAGCGTGAGTTTAGTGGCAAACGGTCACAGTACATGTTCGGTAGTGACAAATGTTTTAGTAGGGATAAATAATTAGTAAAGATAAATAATTAGTAATGATAAAAAATTAGTAGTGTAATAATTAGAAATGATAATTAGTGGTGACAATATATAGTTTAACAGCAATAGGACCAGATTAGTAACGATAATACATATTGAGTAGTGAGAGCAAAGGTTTAATATAGTTAGTATGAACATCACAATTTGTTAAGGTGGGGATAACATAGTAAGTGTTAGAACATATTAAGTGTTAGGAGGAATTAGTATGTGGTTAATAGTGAGTGTTAGGAGGAATTAGTATGTGGTTAATAGTGAGTGTTAGGAGGAATTAGTATGTGGTTAATAGTGAGTGTTAGGAGGAATTAGTATGTGGTTAATAGTGAGTGTTAGGAGGAATTAGTATGTGGTTAATAGTGAGTGTTAGGAGGAAATAGCATGTGGTTAACAGTGAGCGAGCGCAGTTAATGGCCACGGTTAGTGTACACAAAGTTAGCCCCATCGCAACCCAGCAGAGAAAACAAAAGAATAACGGAAGATGAAACAAGCACAAACGAGAGGTAGATGTTTGAAAATAACAGATGAATGAAAAGAGGATATGTGGATAAAGGAAAGGGATTAGGTAGAGGAGGAAAAAATTAAAAAAATAATAAATACAAGGAAATACTCAAGGAAAATAATTCTGACATTAGAATATCAGTCAAAGTAAAACATATCAAACATTAGTAAACAATTAATAATGTAAACAATTCATTCCAGATTATCAAGAAGAGGCCTAAATGAAGCATCTAACCCAACTGATACAAAAGATATCTAAAAGGCAACAAATGTAAACATGCACGGCGGCATCATTAGTGCAGTCAATATAAGCAGCAGGGGGGTTAGAGATTCTTTACTAGTTAAGATATTAGACAACTCTCCTGTTGTTGGTTCGTTATCATAATTACAGTAAACCCTCTCTATTTCGGACTAATTGGGGGGGACACCCAGTCCGAAATGTCCGATTATCCGAGATGTCCGAACTCCAACTGTGTTCGATCTAAGAGGACAAAAAACCGACCTGAAAGAGAAAAATCTGACGAATATCAAATAGTGAATAGTGAAACGGGAACAGACTTCACCGGGCGCCGAGCTGGCCGTTAACCGGGAAACGGAAAACGGGAGCAAACTTCATGCAACCATGACAACGTAATAAATGCGACCAAGAAAACGGAGGCTACCCTATTCATACGCTAGATTTAAATATCTTGATATAATAGCACATACAGTGCTGTATAGTAGTTTATTTGGAACAATAAGTAAGGAATAACACTCACCCCTTCATTGAAAACAGGTCCACCTCACTCCCCTTCTCCACCTCACTTCACTTCTCCACCTCACTCCACTTCTCCACCTCACTCCACTTCTCCACCTCACTCTCCTTGACCACCTCACTCCCCTTCTCCATCTCAAGTGATATTGAGGTCACCTTACGCTTTGGGAGGCATGATAAACGGGAATATGGACGGAGGAGATGTGTAACACAACAACAGCTATATCGCAACTGACGCATCTCGTCCCAAGCGGAGCCTAGCCTTTATACCGGCGCTCCGACGGATCCCCGTTTTGACGGACATTCACCCTTATGTTCCGGGGACGGGAGTGCGTCATCTGACACTTTCGAGACTGACGGACACATCTCGGGAACATACGAGATATCAGACTATGTACATTGGACGGTTATGACGGACATTTGCCCTTATTTGTCCGAAAACTGTTAGAATCTTCCGACACTGTTAGAGACTGTCGGAACGATGACGTTAATGTCCGAAAAACGGAAGTACGTATCCAGGAGGCCGTTGCCGATCCGGCTAGTACGGGTTTCCGACAATTAGAGGTCCGAAATAGCGAGGGGTTACTGTATACTGTATTACTATTAGCCCCTTCACTCTTTCCTAGGTTCAAAATTAGCACTTGGAAAAAAGGCTCTCTATATCACAGAGAATAACATACTTTCCATAGAACTCCTGCAGATCAAAGGCTGGAGCAAAACGCACTTCCTGCCCGGGCAGCATTTTAAAAGGACGCACCTTGTGAAGGCCTGGAGCCCAGGCATCCTTTTAAAATCCTATGCTTGAAAGCGCCATTAAGCGTGCTTTGAAAGCCGCGCGCCGAAACGTTTGTAAACAAAGCCGATTGGAGCGCCGCCAAGCCTTAACCCCTTCAGACTCATATGACGCAGAGGTTGCCAGATTAGCAATAAGAAATAGAGTTCTCTCACTCTTATAATTACCTCTCCAAAATTAGTTTTCTGCCCACAGCTAACTCAAAGACAGCTGCAGAGGTTGAAGTAACTAAACTAAAGGTTTCTAAATACCCCTGATGGTAACAAAGACTTTAAAGTATCCCTAATAGGCTCAAAATTGCGTCATATGTCGGAGAGGGTTAACAACAACAAGAAGTCCGACCTCGTCCGCCATTGCCAGTTAAAGCGAAAATGAGTGTTCCAAAGTGTCCGATACTGCTAAATCCGCGGGATAACTCTCTCCACGGAAATCGTCATCACACCTGAACCAGTTAATCTAGAGAGCTCTACTCAATGGCAGTCTACAGATACAAGTAAGGGCTACATTTGAGATTTATGTGAATTCTCTAGCAGTTAAAATAACAAAAATAGGCCTATGTTTACATACAACGTTTTTTGGCCAGATCGCCCGGATAGGACTATCGACATCTATAAATGCTGCCCGGGGAGGAAGGGTTAAGAATCGATAAATAATCTACTAAAACATTGAATTTCCCGTCAGATGAAATATAACCGACTGTAGGAAGTACTGCCGACAATTAGGAACACATGCTTGAGATAGACCACAGCAGCAGTGACGGGTTATCCTCTACCACACCGACATTATTCACCCACAGAAGGCCGATTGGTGCTCTGACCGTGAACTGCTCCCCTGGCTGACTAACCTCGAGGTAATTTGAGATGGAGGGGTAAAGGGGTAGCTTTGGCTCTTCCAGTAATTTTCTAAAGATCAGTCTCTAAACGGTATCATGGTAATGGGGTAAGTTGTCTAATGTGTATATACTTATGGTCATAGGGTAAGTTGTCTAATCTCTATATACAGTACTAAAGACACGTTCACACCACCACTTTCTCTGCCAACTTTATTTACCAACTCTGGTCTGCAAGCTTCTAAATTTAACTTTTAATACGATTTGTCACCTTGAATTGTCAGCCTTTATTCTAGTTTGCTATTATCGGTGAAAAATAGTCCCAAAATGTTGGCAGAATAATGGTGCTGATCAAAAGTGGTGTGAATTTTAATTAACCCATGGGATCCGGGGGGCCTCATATGAATTTTGGTAAAATCAACTTCATAATTCAGTAGCTACTGATTGAGACTACCTAGAGCAGTCAATGTTGTTGTTGTTGTTGTTGTTGTTGTTCCCTAAGCTGCCTGGCCGAACAGCCCCGAGTCCCTGAGAAAGGCCATGGCCACGATTGGGCTTTCCCACAGAGCTCTCATTGAGTGTAGATTGTGTTGTTGGCATAAGTGGTTGTGTGAAATGCAGTCTTCTATGATGTGTTTAATGGTATGGGGTGCTGTGTTACATCCCGGGCAGGCGTCGACAACGGAGTCATCCAGTCTCTTCTGATAGCTCAGGAGAGCTGGATGGTGTCCGCATCTCAGCCTGGCCAGGTGGACTCTGTCCTCGCGAGGAAGGGAGGATTCGGATGGATGGATTTCGGGAGGTCGTGCATGCAGCTGCGTGTTGTCTGTGAGTGGATGGATCGGTGAGAGATATGAGTATGGATGTGCTTTTGGAAGTTGGTTCGGGGTGGGCAGGGAGGGAGAGAGGACAATAATTGTGTGTGATACCGTGTGCTGGGTGTTGTTTTGATATTTCTTGGTGTCTGTGGGTGTGTTGCCATGTAGTTTAGTGGGTGGTCTTGGTTTGTGGAGGCTGCTGCCAGGAATTGAGTGCCTCTCATGTCCAGATGGTCTTTGACTTTGAGGATTTTGGTTTCTTGATGTAGGTGATCTGTGGGTGAAGTAGCTGTGCAGCCTGTAATGATCTTCAGGGCTTTGTTTTGAATAGTCTGTAAGGTCTTATGATGTGTTTCAGCTAGGTTAGAAGCCCAGGCTGGGCTTGCGTATTCCATCACTGATCTTATGTATTGTTTATATATTGTCAATGTTTTTGCAAATTGTAGAACTTTTTGTTGTCTGTAGAATGCCGTAGAGATGACGTCGCTACAACGCGTGGTTGGGCCTCCCGGATCCCAAGGGTTAAAGGATCTCTAGAGGGGTACACGAGGGATCTGTAAGGGTACCCAGTAAGACAATGACTAATTTATATTTTCCACCATCATATTTTAAATAAATTTATGGTCAATGATCACTACGAACCTATAACAATTAGTACACTATGTTCTTTGAATATTTATAATTCAAATATGTAATACAAAATTTATCTACTAACATGTTGAATACAATAATATGAATAAATAATTAAATATAAAATACTGTACTGGTATATAAAGAGAGGTTTTGGAAGGTCAGGCAGCAAAAAATAGAAACAAAGCATATAAGCAGTAAAACAATATAAGAGTGTTTTTATACTAACAGCAAACTATGATTAAGGGAGCCCACCTCGTTTTTTTTCTCTTTCTCTCCCTCTCTCTTTGGCTTGTATCCATTCAGCCTACTGTTTCAAGACGTTTACCCCCATCCAGGTGTCAATATTTTCCTGCCGAGCAGTAGCGAGCCAGCATATATATATTTTTGTTTTGACAGCAAGCTAAATTTGTACATTTTTTGATAAAAAAAAAATCTCCGGCAAAGCCGGATTTCTCCATACAATGCTGGCTCGCTATCGCTCGCCAGGAAGAAATCGACACCTAGATGGGCATAAACGTCTTAGAACAGTTGGCTGAATGGGGCCGAATGGATACAAGCCAGGGAAAGAGAGAAAAGGAGAGAAAGATAAAAAAAAAAAAAAAAAAGGCCAGTGACCCCCTTAAGAAACATATTCATGTTCCGTGACTTCCCACATGACAAGGCAGAAGAAACAAGAAGCTTCACTATTGATATACTTCAAAACCTTGACACCAATTCAGTTTCATTATGGCTAACACTAGATAATTTTACCTACCATAGCTTGTCCTGTCGCCTGCACTCTTCAATCTGTAGGCCTACATGCATGATATACCTACAACCCACACACCCCAAATATATATAGCTTCCTACACAGACAACATAACACTCACATGCACACACCAAGACCCAGACAGTGCAACACTTCTCCTTCAACCCTATCTCAACAAACTACATGACTGGTGCACTACAAACAGACTCAAGTTGGCCCCAGCCAAATCCACTGCAACCCTCCTCACAAGCTGGACAGCCGAATACAAAAACACCCCGCACCTCACCATAAAGAACACCCCACCACCACAGTTTACAAACAATACATAAGATCAGTGATGGAATATGCATGCCCTGTCTGGGCTTCTAACCTAGCTGAAACACATCACAAGACCTTGCAGACTATTCAAAATAAAGCCCTAAAAATCATCACAGGCTGCACAGCTAGTACACCTACAGTATATCAAAAGTCAAAGACCATCTGGACATGAGAGGCCCTCAATACCTGGCTGCAGCCTCCACAAACCAACACCACCCACTACACTACATGGCAACACACCCACAGACACCAAGAAATATCAAAACAATACCCAGCACACGGTATCACACACAAATACTGTCATCTCTCCCTCCCTGCCCACCCCAAACCAGCTTCCAGAAGCACATCCATAGTCATATCTCTAGCCGTTCCATCCAATCACTCATAAACAAGACACAGCTGCAGGCACGACCTCCCAAAATCCATCCTTCTGAATCCTCCCTTCTTGCGAGGATAGAGTCCACCTAGCCAGGTTGAGATGTGGGCACCATCCAGCTCTTCTGAGCTATCAGAAGAGACTAGATGACTCTGTCGACGTCACCTGCCCGGGATGTAACACAGCACCCCATAGCATTAAACACATAGTAGAAGACTGCATTTCACACAATCATTTATGTCAACAACATAATCTACACTCCTTGAGAGCTCTATGGGAAAGCCCGACCATAGCCATAGCCTTCCTTAGGGACTCGGGGCTGTTCGGCCAGGCAGCTTAAGGAACGACGACAACAACAACAACTGTAACACAGTAGTTATTTTAAAGTCCCTGGCTCCATCACCATTATGCCACCTATAGGAATCATATCACATTGTTCAGGGCAGCACAATGCTCTCAACTATAGGACCGTATATCCTTACTGGCACCACGGTCTATATTTTCAACCACCTTGACAAGATACTGGAAAAAGTAACTGGTCAACTGACCTGAAACATTTTCCAGCAAAGAAGCATTCTCCGACAAAAACATTGGCCACAGTGTGTGGATGATAGGCATTCCCACCTACCCATTTGAAATCAATATTTTGTCTGCCAATATTAGGTTGTTCTGTTCCAGTGATAATGTTGTCAAAGTTATTGTAGTGTTGTGGGTGTGTGTTATTATTTCGTACCTGGAGTTAGTTGCTGATGTTGATGGTGGTGGCTTCTTACCCTCCAGTGATGCCAGGTGGGCTTCCAGGGCATCTAGCAGACTGCTGGGAGCCTAGAGGGAGGAACACGGGCACTCACAAAACAATACTCAATAAACAATATTTACTATAATATCTACAGTATATATAGGCCTACTTATACAGATGTAGATATAAAAAAAAAATTGCAGGGAGTATAGTACTATTCTCTATATATTTCAATTTTTAAAACTTATTGTTTATATAATTTACTTTAATTTTACAAATTTGGAGGTTGCAGATAGTTGGACCCGGCATTTCGACTTCTTTACTACTACTGTACTGTATTTACTACTTAGTACTGTATCTAAAATAAGTAAACACAAATATTGAAACATTTTTATTTTGGCAACTGGTCATGTGAAGCATTAGCATAATAAGAAAAATATAGTTTTAGATAGCCAAAATCTCTATAAATATATCTTCACTGAACATGTACAACAACTCTTTAAATTATTATGTTCTTAAAGACTACTGATAAACTTAAGAGCTTCAGTAAATATCACAAAGCCCAAGAGGAAAAACATATTGCTGTAATGCAATAAACAATAAATGAAGTACAGTACTGTACTGTATAATGCATAAAAAATACAATTATATAGCAAGAGATATATGTAAGGATTAATAACACAATTCCCGGACAGCTCAACCAGTAGGCCATTTCAACCAGAACCAGTTTAAAGTGACACTATCTAATTTTGTGTTTTGCCTGTGTTTGTTCTTTGTTTTATGTTGTGTTTTGTGTTTTCCCGGTTCTTGCCCTGTCTTGAGGCGGCCACCCCCAAGAAAAAAAATAAAATAAAATAGAATTAAATAGAAAATACAAAATAAAAATAGGAAAAGTGGGGATTGGGCCTGAGCATATAGATAGGTAGATAGATAGATAGATCTAACCTAACCAAAGCTACTGGTACAGGTTTATCTATTCAGTAAAGGTGGTGTGACAGAAGCTCCTTTTCCGTCTATTTTTACGGGCAACTGTATTCTGGCATCTTCAAAGTTCAAGTTACTGTATATCAGAAATCAGCCACCTAATATAATCTACCTTCAGTCTAGTTAACGTTTCCAAGGTGAATGAGCCTCAAAATAGTAAGAGAATAAAATTGGTCATCGAAAATTGCCGGAAAATAGTGCTCGTGTGAAACCGGCTTAACATGCGGTCTTTTCCCTTTTAGTCTTGACAGCACTAGACAATTTTATACACCTTAGAAACGTGTAGCCGTGGCATAGTCAGTAGAGTGTCAGCTGCTGATCAAAGGGTCGCCGAATCAAATCCTCAATGTCAAAATTTTATTGGTAGATGTCAAGCCCGGGCAAATTGACCTAGCAATTCATGATAAACGCCTAACCTTCTTGGGAATTACAGCGTCTGGGAGAAAAAAAAAAAAAAAAAAAAAGCAATTAAAGAGGTCTACTTATCTCAATTAACACTTTAACTCGCACAGATCATTCCTAAAATAAATAAAAAAGTAAAAAAAATCCCAGACTCAAAATGAAGAATGCATGGTAGCATATGGAGTGTGTACAGACGGCCCTGGTTGAGATGGTTTACTGTTAGAGGTATCTGGAGCAGCTATACATGGTACATCTTACCCCGTGACCTGAGACACTGTTGTTCTGAGGCATCATGGTGGGAGGAGGCAGCATGCAGTGGAGGAGGAGGAGGAGGAGAAGGAGGAGGTGGTGTATGGAGGAAGGAGGAATCATGCAAGGTAATTACATAAGGTCATGGAGAGTTAGTATAGTACATAAGGTCATGCATGGTTACTACATCAGGTCATGGATAGTTATTACATAAGGTCATGCAAGGTTATAACATCATTCATGGCACAGCATGCAAAATACAGTAACTCACACAGTACATTAAAGTAGAGAGAATAATCACTTTGGTATTCTATAGTATTGCATGTCAAACATAGGGTAGAATACCATAACCGTTTTATGAACCTCGGAGCAACTAACAAAATATATTTTTTTTCTGGAAGTACAGTACGTGTCTGCCTGCTGAGACCGGAACTTTTCCAATTGGTCTGGGGACGGGGGAGTGCTGGAGGCCCTTAAGGCCGCGTCTCACACAGTACGTTAGCCGCCGACCACAGCCGATCTTTTCAAAATATTTTAATTTTTCCGGGATCATCTGACATCGTCTGTGATCGTGTAAAAAGATCGCCTCGTATCGTGGTAGGCGAGTGGTGGTCGAGTGGCGCGGAAATGGTCGGCGGTGATCGGCCAAAAAATAGTGGCTGCACTAAATTCTGGCCGATAATCGGCAGAAAAAACGTTAAATTTGATCGTGTGACGCCCGTGTATATGTTGTGCAACGAGCGTATGTGAATCCTGGGATATCTTCATTGTCATCCTCTGATCGATGGTTGATTGTGTATGATTTTAGTCTATATATTATATGTGTGTGAGTAGTTTGTGTGTGTGTGTGTGTGTGTGTGTTTGTGTGTGTGTGTGTGTGTGTGTGCGTGTGTGTGCGTTTCCGTGTTTGGTTGTGTATTATTTAGTTTATATATATTGTGTGTGTGTGTGTCTGTCTGTTTGTGTGTGTGTGTAAGTTTCCGTGTTTGGTTGTGTATTATTTAGTTTATATATATATTGTGTGTGTGTGTGTGTTTGTGTGTGTGTGCATTTGTGTGTTTGGTTGTGTATTATTTAGTTTATATATATTGTGTGTGTGTGTGTGTGTGTGTGTTTGTGTGGTTGGTTGTGTATTATTTAGTTTATATATATATATATATATAGTGTGTGTGTGTGTGTGTGTGTGTGTGTGTGTGTGTGTGTGTGTGTGTGTGTGTGTGTGTGTGTGTGTGTGTGTGTGTGGTTGGTTGTGTATTATTTAGTTTATATATATTGTGTGCATTTGCGTGTTTGGTTGTGCATTATTTAGTTTATATATAAATTGTGTGTGTTTGTATGGTTGGTTGTGTATTATTTAGTGTATATATATTGTGTACTTACTCTAGTTGTATTGCGGGAGTGAGCATGCTCGTTATTTCCCGCCTCCTATATGTGTAGGTGTTATATGTATCGTTGGAATGGCTGTGGATGTGTGTGTAGTCTGTATTTTTAGCCAATTGGCGACATCGGAAACAAAGGCTTAGGGTGAATCTGTATGGTACCATTCTCACTATAGACGGTACCGTCTCGCCCGAAGGCTTAGGTAGCCATCAGCTTAGGTGAACCATATGATACCCATCTCGCCTTGTACCATTTTTGCCAACCCCAGATGGGCCGTCACAACGTCGTCCACTTATTCCAGGTACCTATTTACAGCTAGGTGAACTGAGGCTAACACATGAAAGGAGACAAGCCCAATTTGTCTCCGCCCGGCCGGGGATTGAACCCCCAACCCCTCGTGTGTGAGACGAGAGCTCTACCTACTAGGCTACGGGCTGTGTGTGTGTGTGTGCGCGTTTGCATGTTTGGTTGTGTATTATTTAGTTTATATATATTGTGTGTGTGTGTGTGCGTGTGTGTGTTTGTGTGTGTGTGTGTGTGTGTGTGCGTTTGTGTGGTTGGTTGTGTATTATTTAGTTTATATATATATTTGTGTGTGTGTGTGTGTGTATTATTTTAGTCTATATACTGTATTGTATGTGCGAGTAGTTCTCTCTCTCTCACTCACTCACTCACTCACTCACTCACTCTCTCTCTCTCTGCGTGCGTGTGTGTGTAGCCTATAGTTAGCATAAACATCTACAAGTTTACTAAAATACATCCACTTGTAAACTAATGATATACTGCATCAAAGTCAGTGTATACCAGATCGTGTAATGATATAGGTATACATTCACCTATCGACTACTTAACTACAGTGTATTATTATTATAGTTTTATTAAAGTATATTGGGGTTTGTAATTGATGATTAATGTTAAGAACGGGGTGTTATTTATAAATATATATACTGTATATATATATATATACAGTATATATATATATATATATATATATATATATACATAGGGCGGTTCCTTTGCCATGTCAATATCGTGTGCGGCCTACAACGGTCGTATTTATCGTTCAACGTATGTGCGTCTGTTGTGCTGTAAACGTATGGTTGTCAACCAAAGGCAGCATTATCGTGCTCTTAACGTACTTTAAATGTATGACAAACGTGTGATAGCCGAGTGAGTAGCGTCGCCGGTCAGCGATTTATTCTACAACGGTGGTGTTGCCGGCGTGTATGACGTGTGTGTGTTGAGTGACTGTCGAGGGTTTGTTGTACAGCAATCGTGTGCCTGCGAGGATCGTGCAGTGATCCAGTGATTCGATTACAATCGGCGAAAAAGTGCAAGTCTTCCTCTGTCGGCAGCTGTCGAGCGGTGGCCGTACTGTGTGAGACACGTCCTTTAGTGATCCTTAGTCTCTGGGTCTTCTCTTGGGTGACCCAGATGTGTGTGATTTTTTTTTTATTTTTTATATGTTGTGTTGTGTTGTCCCTGTTCGGGCTCTGGCCTGAGTCAGCCACCCCCAGCTATAGGGTATGTGACTGAGTATATACATATAGAGTAGTGGGGTTTCTGAAAAATGTGAATGTTAGGAGCATTTTTAGGTAAAAGTTGGGAACCAGACTTTTTAGCATATTTCAGGTATGCTGAATTCGATAAACCCGGTTCCCAAGCGAAATTTTGAGTTTTTGACCATCTAATTTGCATAAACAAAATGGCCGCCAAATTGGAAATTTTTGACACTTCATGAACCATTTTCTCCAATATCTCTCTAACTAGGCAAGCAAAAATGACAAATAAAGTGTCTATACTTATGTTTTGAGGGTCAGAGAATGTGATTAAGGCATCTTTAAAGTGATTAGTGATAAGCCTTCACGTAAATGTGCAAATTAGTGGCTGCAATTATAGAAAAATCAATTTCTCCAATATCTAATGCTAATACTAATACTAATTGTTTCTTTTATTTGCAGACTACAATGGATCCAGTAGTTACTTTGAAGAGGCCTTCACCTGTAGATTACAGCTTGTGCATCTTCTGCCAAACTCACACAGCCAGTGTTATTCCTAGTAATGCAAGTGACCATGGACTCGCAAAAGTCAGGGATGCTGCCAGTACCAGAAGAAAGCTTAGAGACACTAAGAATATCGATGTGATTGACCGTCTTGAGAATGTCTTGGATTCTGCTGAAGCCGAAACTCTTGTGTGGCACAAAATGTGCTATGCCCACTTCACGGACAAAAGTAAACTTGAACGTTTGCGGAAGATGCAGGCAGTGGATTCAAAACAAGAAGCAAGTTGCAGCAGCAGTGGTAACAGATGTTCATTGCGAAGGCACGTGGAACCAGTAAACTGGAACTTATGCATTTTCTGTCAAACTGTTGTTTTGAAGGCACGGTTGATCTCAGTAATGACAAAACAAATGAGTGATCAGATAATTGAAGCTTCCCCTCTCGACTACAAACTTGGCCTTCGATTGGCTGGAGTGATTGACTTAATTGCAGCTGAAGCCAAATACCACTTGAAGTGTCTAAGAGCATTCACCAGATCTACCAATAAAACAAAGCTGGACTCGGACAATACAGACCTTGCGATGGTATGGCTATGCAAAGAGTTGCAACAATCTGCAGACAGAGGGCACGTTATCCTGCTGAATGATGTCTGGGAACGGTATAAGGAGCTTGCTGAAGAATCGTCAACCATAATTCAACCGTCTTACTACAGTAGAAGGACAATCTTCAAGGAAAAGTTGCAGTCACAGCTGGGAGACATTTTCAACTTCTTCCAACCTCTTGACAGGAGCACATCCGAGAGAAAAAACATGCTGATTCCCACAAAGTATCAGCATACTGCAGTTTTGGAAATGACAGAAATTGAGGAGACTGAGAAAATGTTGCCTCAATATGTGCCTCAGGATGACATTTTCCTACCACTTGTACATTAGCGCTGAGAATTCGTGGAGACATGATGGAATTTCTGGGTCACAAAGGTTTCTCTGTAAGTGAAGATGAAGCGATTCAATGCATTCCAGATAGTTTATATATGCTATTGAGACTAATCTTTGGTGGTCAAGAGGTGCTAGAAGATGATAGTTCTGAAAAAAATGAAGATCTTGTCCAAGGCAGAGTTCTGAGTGTAGCACAGGATATAGTTTACTGTATGAGCGGCGGCAGAAAATGGACTCCCAAACATATTGGTCTTGCCAATACACTACATCAAGCCACACGATCAAAAGATCTGGTGGAGTTGTTCCACAAGGCAGGCCACTGTTTGAGCTATGAACAGGTGTTGCAAGTAGACACTTCCTTAGCTGAGAGCACCCTGAAATCTATGGACCAAGCAACCGGGGCCATTATTCCACCAAACATTGTAGCCAATGAATTTATCCACTACACTGCAGATAACATTGACATTCTTGATGAGACACTTGATGGAAAAAATACTTTCCATGCAACTCAAATGGCAACATGGCAGCGGGGACAGAAAGCCGATGCTGAACTTCGGATGTTAGAGCCATCTGCTAGACATACGCTGATCGTGCCAGATGTCCTAGAGAACCTGTATCCTGTCAATATAAATCCTGCCACAAGTGAGCCAGTATTCACAGCCCCTGTTGACAAGGTATGGTTCATGAAACCTGAAGGAGACAGTGATTGTGTAAAACAAGCACAAGCAACGGACATGACTTTTTTCCTGCGACATCAAGATTCTGCCACAAAACCTTCTTGGACAGTATTCAATCAGTCAGTCTCAACAGAGGAACCAGAGCAGACAGCAGTAGGGTATTTGCCCATAATTCTTGCTCCTGCTCACGAGTTAGATACGCTAAATACAGTTGTGAAGAGGTACATGGCGATATCTTCACATTTCGGACAGGAGCATACAGTCCTTACAGTGGACCAAGCCTTATACTGCAAACTCATGGAACTGAAGTGGTCTGTGGAAGAATATCGGGATAAATTAATCCCTCGCCTTGGTGGACTTCATACCGCGATGAACTTCCTGAAGGCTATAGGAGATCACATGGCTGGATCTGGTTTAGCTGAAGTGTGGCTAGAGAGTGGACTGCTTGGGGAGGGTGCTGTGCAGCTTGTCCTGTCAGGAAAAGCGTACAATAAGGCTATGAGAGCTCACAAACTTACTTTGCAAGCTCTTTGGCGGCTTTTGTTGCCAACATTTCTCCTGTTTGCTGCAGAGTCAGACAAGGAATACCATGATGAAGTTTCTGCGATAGCTGCTGATGACAATCCCGAAAGAATTCCAGAGCTGATAAGATGTCTGAAGCAGGAACGGTTTCACAATCTTCTGAAAGGTTTCATAGCAAGTAAATCTGATGATGTGAACTTTGTCTTCTGGTGGAACTATATGGACATGGTCTCAATACTGTTGCAGTTCACTCGAGCTCAGCGTGATGGAATCTGGGACCTTCATCTCCACTCCTTCAGTCTGATGTTGCCATACTTCATGCGGTATGACCACCTGAACTATGCAAGATGGGGTACAGTGTATATAGCCGAGATGAACCAACTACCAGAATCCGTGTTATCAGAGTTTCAAAGGGGCAACTTTGTTGTAAAACGTTCCGTTCAAAAGTTCAACCAAGTAGATCCAGACCAAGCCATGGAGTGGATAAATGGTACAGGAAAGAAAGCAGGTGGAATCATTGGCATCACAAAGACAACATCAGCGCTTTGTAGATGGACCCTTTCGTATAATATGAGGTCTCACATTGCAGCTGAAACGCATGCAATGTACAACAACTGTCCTGGTAGTGCACGTGTTCACAATGAAGCTACCAAATCACGGCAAAAGCGGGACAACGATGACGAGATGGCATTGCTCTCGGCCTTCCAGGGATTCAAGGTTTTTGCATCGGTTTCACCAGCGTCATTGCAGAATCTGGCCACAAAAGACCTAGCACAGAGGCAATCCAAAACTCATTACTTTGTGCCAAAGAACTCGGACAAGAAAAAGTGAATACATTCGTTGAGGAGAGGATGATTGTACCTGAGCAAGGTGACAAGCCAGATGTCAGAATCCATGCACCCCTACACAGGAGTAATGCCAAAACGTTTGCATCTCTGTATGAAGTGGTCAAAGACAATAAAGAGAAAGACAAGAGAACTATCCTGAAGGCAGATAGAAACGTGCTTCAACGCCTTCTTACTGCCTATGAGGCAGGTCGTCCAGTTGACTTGCCAGCTGTCCTAAAGCACGAGCTTCTGCCAGTTCCTGTATCACTCGCTGAAATGATGGTACACTCCGCATTGGAAATAAGTCCATACTGGCAGATAAGTTAACGGAAGACATAATCTGCCCTGAAGCTATTGAACTTCACGACTCATCATCCTGCCTAATCATTGATGGACAAGCACTGGTGGTTGCTCTGGGAAAGCCTGACAATGCAATGACCTTTGGGGATTTGGCCGACACATACGTAAGAGCAGTATTAAAGGCAGGTTCTAACTATCAACGGGTAGACATTGTGTTCGACAGATATAGAGAAGAGACAATCAAGGGTGGTACGAGGACACGACGCACGAAAGCAGATCGACCAATCAGACGAATTGTTGAGGGACGTGATGTGCCTCTTCCAAAAAAATGGACTAACTCTGTGTCGCTCCCTGCTAATAAAGCTGATCTTGCAAATTTCCTGTCTGAGGAACTGTGTTCTCAGGCACCTGATGATAAGGAGATTGTAGTTGCCGGGGGATTCAGAGAAGAAATTGAGGTTAGGTCATCAAAGACAATCACTGATTTGACTCAACTGAGAGCCACACATGAAGAAGCTGACACTAGGTTGGTGTTACATGCTGTGCACAGCCAGTTCAATACAGTTGTTGTGTCATCAAGGGACACTGATGTTCTCGTGCTTTTGGTTTCCCACTTCCCACGTGTACAATGTGAACACCTCTGGATGATGTCTGGTACCACCAAGAAAAGGCGATATATACCCATTGATGCAGTTTTCAACAACCTACCAAGAGATTCAACAACAACTCTTTTACCATTTCATGCATTAACCGGGTGCGACACCACCTCCTACATCGCAAATCACACCAAAAGGTCATCATGGAAAGTCTTCAAACAGCACCATCAATTGCTCATAAACTTGGGAATCGGTGAACTCACAGAGGAGACCATTCGATCTTCAGAAACGTTTGTCTGCAGAATATATGATGTGCACAAAACAGACTCTGTTGATGCAGCAAGGCATATACTGTTCTCAAAGACTGCCAAACCAGAAGCAATGCCACCAACACGTGATGCTCTCCGCTTCCATTTGATGCGAGTACACTATCAAGCAATGATTTGGAGAAATGCTCACTGTGCTGTACCTGAGCTTCCTGATGAAAACATGGCGATTCAGGACTACAACCCATTCTGATGTCATTGAGTCCGATCCCACAAAGTTGCCTGGAAATTATTTCATGTGCCTGCCAGAAACAATGCAGGACGCGTCGGTGCAAATGCCGCAAATCCGGGTTACGATGCACAGCAATGTGTGCATGTCAGCAACAGAGTGATGATCAAACTCCTTGTATTGCATGAATATGGTCTACTCCAATAAATAGTTCAGGTGAGTGACAGATATTGCCCTGTTTTGCCTGCATAAGCATCAAGGAGCATCTTGGGGTAAAGTTGGGAACCATTGATTTTTCTCTAATGACAGCCGCTAATATGTATATTAAAGTCTAGACTTATTACTGATTCCTTTAAAAATGCCTCAGTGACATTCCCTGACCCTCAAAACATAGGTATAGATACTTCACTTGTGATATTTGCTTGCCTAGTTAGAGATATTGGAGAAAATGGTTCAAGAAGTGTCAAAAATTTCCAATTTGGCGGCCATTTTGTTTATGCAAATTAGACGGTCAAAACTCAAAATTTCGCTTGGGAACCGGGTTTATCGAATTCGGCATGCCTGAATTATGCTAAAAAGTCTGGTTCCCAACTTTTACCCAAAAATGCTCCTTGATTCTTATAGAGGGCCTTTTTTAGGAAATCCCACTATACTAATACATACATACAGTACATACTGTATAAGCAAAATAAATAAGAATCTCGTTTGGTTTGCTATAAGAAAACCAAAAACAGCTTTAAGTGAAATTTATAGGTCTATTTACTCAGGCACATACCCCCTAGCTGGGGGTGGCCGACTCGAGACAGAGCCCGAACAGGGACAACACAACACAAAAATAAATAAATATATAAATACAAATAAAAATCCACGCACTTCGGAGTCGCCCAGGAGAAGACCCAGAGACCCAGGCCCATTTGGGGTCCTCTAGCAAAAGATTCCCAAGTTCCAGACCTTTAAAAAATTCCCAGTTCAGAAGGTGCAGTAGAAGATACACTAATATGCCAACTACACAATTTAGGAATAAAACCTACATTACTATCTTCAAGCAAAATGATACAATTATTGAGGTATCTCTCATTCTCCTTTACAAATTAAATAAATTACATGCTTATTCTCGGTGAAAAAAATCCTTCCATTTTTATTTTGAGCTAGGCCATGATTACTTAAAAATATAATTAATCCAAACTGAAGTGACAGTCGAGCGTTTTACACTGAGTTTTCCATCATAAAGAAATTTCTTATTACTTGGGTATATTGAATATGTGACCTATAATTTATCCTAAAAATTACACACACAACCCTAGTATGAAACAAAAATAAGTGTTATTTTGCTTTAAAAGGTCATTAGATCCAAAATATAGTAACTGCCTTTGATGTTGAGCTTCGAAAATAATAATACTGTATGTGTGAATTGCATGTACATATGTGAGCATTAAAAAGGTCACACCCATTTGAATTTGAACACCATTAAAGCCAAGTGCTAAAGCATGTGGGGTATAACAATTCATTGTATTGTCTCGTTTGAATTCAATACCGATGTAAATGGGTGTAAACATTTTTATTCACACCAATTATTATTTATTATTTTTACAACTGTACAACCGGTAATCTGAGCAATCGTTACAATGATTGAGATATACAGTAAATATCATACATCTTTGGTTCATAACATGGTGAACACTCCTTCACCTCCACCTCAAGCATTAAGCATGCTAGCAAGCTATTAGTGTAGTCCTGCCATATTTAATAACGCATGCAAAACTTTGACACTTAAGGGTTTTTTGTCTGGACTCCCTTCTCCCTCATATTTAGCCCCATTAGTTTGGCAATTTTAATACCTTTTCTCCCTATTTATATCAATTTTAAGACCTTTTGTAACATTTAGGTGTTGATTTTTTCCTGGCAAGCAATAGAGAGCCTGTAATTTAGGAGGAACTGGCGTTTGGCTGGGAAATTTTCTACCGAAAAATTTACATATTTATCTAGAAGGAGGGTCTTGGGGGTATTTGTTCAAGCTTGATGAAGGTCTAGGGAGAAAACTAAACACTTTCCATTAAGGGAACATTTACATGAGGCATGTTACTAGCCGTGAGTATAGGTGATTTTCTTACTTAATCATCTAATATTATCCAGATTAATATGATAATAATGTCACTCATACTGAAGGGGTTAAAATAACTGACCCTGCATTAATTTAGAGCTATAAGGACATTCATACTGTAGACAGTAAACCAAATAAACAAGCAAAATTATGTTTCCAGTACATATTTAGGTACTGTACTGTACATTAAAACCAAATTTATATTACTTCATTCAACACAAAAACATACTGGTACAGTATGTTTGTACTGTATTTTTCAATAATTAGAAATTGAACTTCCTTATAGCCTAAAATTCTGCAAGTAGTCAATTATGAAGCAAAATATTTATTGGTGATAAGTGAAGTTTGAGGCCAAGTGGCGGCGTTCCTACCTTGGTCAAGTCTGGGATGTCCCCTTTGTCTATGCCTACAGTCTACACCAGCCATACCATCACAAACACAGGGGAAAAATAACAAAATTAATAAGAAAATCTGCGGAAAAGGAAAAATAAGGCGAGAGTAACGGGAAAATCTGGGGTAAAAGAAAAAAATAAGGTAAATTAATGTAACCATAGTCTGTTTTTTCTTAGCCGACGGTAAATTGCCATGTCCCAATCTTCATAGGTCAGATATTCTGATAATTCTGTAGCAAAATAAGTTGTTCATTATGAAAACTTGGTATAAATATGATGCATAGATAGTCGTTTCATATACCTGTACTGTACAGTATTCGAGTACTGTATATGATTATATTCAAGTATATCGAGAAATCAGTAGTTCAGGGACAGAATTTTCCGTCAGGTGAAAAAAATAGACAATAATGAGGGTAAACGACTACAAAAAGCTTGCAGGCTGCTAATACAAAGATGACTACAAAGCACTTACAAATGAAAATAAGAGAAGCATACCGGTATCATACAAGAGCAGCAGTTTTCCGATGATTACTGTAATGTTTCTCAACCTGAATACCAAAATGTGATGATATTAACCCCTTCTGTACCGTCGACTTCCTCTTTGTTTTATTCTGGTTACTACTAATCAATTTCATCAAGTTAGGTAGGATCTCTAGTAATTATAAGGCTTCAAACTACTGTATCTCAATCAACCCTATCAACTACCACAGATCCTTCCTGAGCTGCATAAAATTGTCTAAATATAGCTAGAATAAAGTACAACACACGTCGCTGGTACAGAAAGGGTTAAAGTGTAGTAGAGATGTTTCAACTAACAGGATTATGTTAGACAAACTAATTCATAATGCAGTGTTCCATTCAGTATGCGTAATTGATAAAAAACATTCCTCGCAAAAAAGGTTGAGCTAGAAAATCTGAATGAATAAATTTGGTGTCAAATAGTACAATAGTTAAGGTATACTTTTTACACAAGCTTAATAATCTAACTTTACTCATTATGTTTTGTATATTATATTATCGACCTCGCGTATATACTGTATGGTAGCCTACCCTAAAGTATACTGTATGTTCAAAGAAAAATATATATACTCCAGTCTAACAGTAGCTGGGCTTCTGTGCATAAATTTGCATTACAGTAATTTGAAATTTAAATTAGCTAAATGAATACCAAGAGCAAGAGGACATTTTCACTCTGAAAATTTGAGACCCCTCTTCTTCAGTTTTTCGTTATCATTTCTTGTGACACTTATAATTGCATTTATTGGTCCCAACTTATAAGGACTGTAACTCAGTAGATTTAAAAAAATAGTGCACAGCTATTTGGTTGGGCTAGCAGGCCTCTTCCAAAAACAAGCTAGAGAATCAAACAAATTTCCTCGGAATTGGGAGGCAATAATTTGCGGCAACTCTCTCGGGGATCAAGGAATATCCTTTCCATAATGAAAATCAAAATGCTAAAAAAATTCTGGTTGATTGTACATACTGTACATAGTTTTATAGACCGAGTGGTCCACATAAGGTGCAGTTTCAGTCTCACATCCTAATGGCAGTGTTCCAAAGAGCCTTATTCAGGGCTACCTAACTTGTAAGCATTATTTGTACATACAATACTGTGTACAGTACCAGTAAATATATCTGTTTATATAAACTGCATATTTTTGCCCTACGCCCTTCAACACTACTTTACCAAAGTGGGAGGTCGACTGTAGACAATACCTTAAGAGCGCATAAATTTCCATTAAGGATGTCAACAAACTTTTGAAGCTGTACATGGGATGCACACAAGAAGCGGTAGTCCATATGTTCCACCTATTCTTGGAAATGAAAAATATAATGGTTAGGTTGAAAGAAAATAGTAAAACTGTTTGTATTTGTGACTGCACATAATGAACATGCTCATGATGCCTGAAAAGAATGAAGCTCTATTTTTTTGTAACAGACAACAACATGCTAGTAAAAGAAAACTGTAGAAGCTGTAAGTACCGGTATACATATTTCAGTCTTCAAGGTAAACATTTGGTGAGACATTAACAAAATACTATACTTGTACAACATTACTAAGTTAAAGTGTAAGCTTTCATTGACTCAGCAGCCCACAAGCAGACAAATAGAAGATCCCCATTAACCAGGTCTTTTATCTAACAAAGTATATATTTAACAGACATATAGGGAGAGTAATAGTCCACTGTGGTGATGTCAACTACTAGGCCTATATATAATATATGGATAGTACTGATAATGTATTAATACATTGTACAGTCACAGCCCAAGTATATAAAGATGAATTTACAACCATAGTCACTGCTTTCAAGTAATTAAAATTTTCTGATAAAAAGTTATTTTCTGATAAAAAGTTTGTTTCCGATTTTTTACGTGGAATTATTCTTTCGATATATTTTTCCACAAATATTTGTAAATGAATAGCTGTTCCTGTATAGGTAATCTTGCAATATTATTGGTTTCCCAGGGATACATTTTTTGGAGAAGAGTAAAGAATGTCACGAGTAATAATGATTTTCAACTCCTTCATTGCGGGACCCGTTCAGGAACGTCATTCTTACAGTTTCTTACAGTAGATCCTCTGGAAAAAGGCAAACTAGGCCTGTGTATCCAGCTCAGTACCAGTACTTGCACTGCTGCGGTCGTTCACGGTGTTGGCAGCGGCGGTAGCAGACGCAAAATTTTTACTATTCTGTATTTTTGCTTTATAATCAAACTTCAAATCATGGCAATGTACTGCAATTTACAGCCCCTTAACCCTTGTCTAGCGGGGTGTTTTGGGCTATTTTGGGCATATTCAGGCCCTCCTGAATGATCAATCAAGTATCTACATGAAAAAAAAATTATTTAGCAAAAAACTAGGCGCTAAAAGCTTCAAAATGAGACCAGAACGAGCTACGTAGCACTCGTGGTTCTCATACAGTGATACCAGTAACATGGGAGTTTAGCGTATTTCGGCATATTTTTCCCAGCTATGCTCACTACTGGCTACACTGCCGGCCTCTTGAGAACACAGGGAACATGAGTTAATGGGCGGCGGTAAGCCCTGGGAGTCGGCTGTCTGGCCCGCTGCTCTCCCGGCCATTTGCACTTGATTTTAACCCTTTAAAAGCCTTAATAATGCTCCTAACTTGCTGCAAATTGGTGCACGACTTAAGTCGAGCGCCGCTCTTTAACCCGTGGAGCCCCGGCTAGTTTTGTAATGTTTGTTCACCAGAACCCGGCCGGTTTTCAAAAAATGGTTTTATTCCAGAAACAATAGCGAATGGGTTAGGAATGAAGGAAAAACCACGAAAAACCGCTCAAAAAGCTTAAAGAATGGTCCTACAGAGCCCTCGAAAACGTATTTTACAAGAGTAAAAAATTGAAGGCAATTACCCCAAAAAAACAGGTTATTGCGCGCTCATGCGCACGCACGTGGACTTTGAGAGTTTTCAACCATCGGCACGGTTGCGTGGGATACGTACACAGTTCCCATACAAATCTGAGCCCTCTCGAGTGGCTACACCTGAGGTTACGGTCGGAGCAATTAGGGTGACTCGTCAGATGCGTCGCTGGGCCTGTGCGTTACATACATCGCCTACGCGTCAGACGCGTCGCTGGGGCTGTACGGGTTAAGGGTTAAAGCCTGTGGAACCCTGTGGAGACGAATGCGAGTGAGCGGGAGTGGGACAGGCCCCCGTCCGCTCTCCAGCACGTCAGCCGGGGCACAGACTCTCACCCCATATCTCGCGAGACCTATGCAGCGCTGCCAAAGGCAAATGTAGCGTGACATAGCTAATAATTAGCGAATATTTGCCGATGGCTGTGGTGAGCTGCGGGTGAACCCCGCACGCTACGAAGCTCGTTCTGGCGTAATTTTTAAGCTATTTTCTTAGAGTTTTTTGCTGAATAAAATTAATTTCATTCAGACACTTGCTTTAGCATTCAGTAGTGCCTGAATGAGCCCTATTATAGCGGAAATATGCCCGCATCGTAAGTGTTAACAAACAAGATAAAACTTTAACCTAATAGTATACACTGAATTTCTGAGATGCATTACATTGGTTGTAGTGCACATTAATAGCATCAATTCTGCAGTAAGGCAATTTCAGCATTGAAAAGTTATGAAGATATGAAGTTAATATATATGACCACCGACAGATACATTTTTTAACTATTGGTACCAAAAGAATCGGGATTATTGAAATATTAAGTGAAAAATCAGCGATTTTGAGAACTTCTTTAGTCTTTTTACTGTGTTTGTCTAAGTTTTGGTTTGTTTATTTTGCAAGTTTTACATTATAATTAACTAATATCGTTCCTAACACCAATAACTCCCAATGAAATTAATGAAAGCATATGATCCTACGGGGATTCGAACCCAGGACACCGCATACAGAACTTACACGCTCTAACTAATATACCGCCAAGACATAACTCGGTATCAGCTTTGGTGTCATTGAGAGAAGCAGTGAGTATGGCTGTATGTGCACTGCAGCTATTTTTTTTTTTTTTTTTTTTTTTTTTTTTTTAACAATTTTGATATCAATGCTTGGTAAAAAGACCAGGTAGAGGGTAGAAGGTAGAGGTAAACTAAACTAGCGGGGGACACCTAACATTCTCTCCTGTACTACATCTTCATACCTGCTTCAGGTCTGGTATTTCAGACTTGTCCATTCCAACTGCCTAAAGGGGTACAAGATATTAGTAGTGCTAAAAAATACTGGAATAATGGCAATATGTAACTCTTCATAATGATAAGTGGATAAACCATTTGCAAGTTTCAAGCTACTGTATAAGAAAGTTCAAGATATTACAGACATAATATTACGATATTACGATATTATGATATTACGACATAATGCAGAAATACAAGCTATAATACATTTTCACTCATGGGTATATTGAATCAAAATAATTTCCATTCATCAGTATCTTGCATATACAGTAGGCTATGTATTTCTATCAAATATATAAACCCCTACAGCTTGAACTTCCGTATAGCCCGAAACTCACAAGTGGTTAATTGAGTAAGAGGGAAACAAAGAAATAGTTTACATTCCTATACTTTACATGTCTAAGGATAAGGTACAGTCGCGCTAATAAGTGATATCTCGGCACCAAGTATGTTTTTATCAATAATTGGTATCAGCACTATCTAAGCTTCATTTCTTCATATCGAGTAAAATATACAAACATGTTCCTACACTTACCACCCCTATTCAACATCTGGCAGACATTAATACAGCACAGAGCGAGCCAAACGTAATGACAGCTGGGACATGACTTACTAGCGCGACCGTACACTAGCCAATATATACAGTAAATAGTGATTCAGTTATTATGTAATATTAATAACAAAATAATTCTCATTAACAAAGTTTATCATTAACCCTTTCAGTACTGGTGGCGTACTTTTAATTATATTCTGGTAACTATTAGATGATTTTATTAAGTTTAGAAAAGACCTCTAAAATGAAAAGGCTAAAAATTATCTCAAGTAATCCTTTTAGCTACCACAGATTCTTCCTAAGCTGAATAAAATCACCTAATAGTTGCCAGAATATGACGAAAAGGACGTCGCCAGTACAGAAGGGGTTAATTTTTTTTTTTTTTTGAGACAATGAACGGAGGAAGGAAAAACACAGACAAAACAAAAAGGTCCATGTGCCTAAAGGCATCCTCCATTCATAAAATTTTTGTAACAACTGGATTTAAACTTTTGTAGATTGTAAGTTTGTGGAAAGCAATTCGAGGGAAGTGAATTCCAAAGAGTAGTAGTTCTAGGGATAAATGAATTTTGATAAGCAGAAGTTCTGCATTGTGGAGGAGAAAGTGTAAATTCATGGGCGCTCTCAGCTGCCCTAGTTCTACGGGGAAAGATGTGGAGAGGCGGCACAATTGAAGCAAGTTCCTCGGAACAATTGCTGTGAAAATATCTGTAGAATAATGCAAGGGATGCAATGTTTCTTCGTATGGATAATGTAGGAAGGTCCTGTGTGATTGCAGGGTTATTGATTAATCTAATAGCTTTATTTTGAATTTTGTCCAACTGCCTCAATGCAACCACTCCACTTCCACTCCACAGAGGTGAACAGTAAGTGTGCTACTGTAGTTACATATGCAGGCTATTGTAAATTAGAGTTTAAACCAATCAAACTATTCCATAACTCTCCAATGTTTAGCTTCACTCCAGGTTTAACAGGAAAATTTATTTAACACCCCTGAACAGGACTTCAATATAAAAGCTTTCCTTAGGTTTACATTGGGGGCGGTTTGGCTAAAACGACCCTCCCTCATAAACAGAAGCTAGATAATCATATGAAGGCGATTCATTCGTGACCACCGCCCTCTCAGGGATTACCTGTCTGGCAATAGATACTTCCTGATAGAAAACATAACCCTCTTGATTAGAGAACTTGTATCTTTACTTTATTCAGTCTTTCTTAAGGTTTTCATGGGGTTACTTCCTAGTAGAAAACTTAACCCTCTTGATTAGAGGACTTAAATCTTGGCATTATTCATACTTTATTTAGGCTTTCTTAAGGTTTTCATGGGGTTACTTCCTAGTAGAAAACTTAACTCTCTTGATTAGAGGACTTAAATCTTGGCATTATTCTTACTTTATTTAGGCTTTCTTAACCCCTTCAGACTCATATGACGCAGAGGTTGCCAGATTAGCAATAAGAAATAAGAGTTCTCTCACTCTTATAATTACCTCTCCAAAGTTAATTTTCTGCCCACAGCTACCTCAAAGACAACTGCAGAGGTTGAAGTAACTAAACTAAAGGTTTATAAATACCCCTGAGGGTAACAAAGGATTTAAAGTATCCCTAATAGGCTCAAAATTGCGTCATATGTCGGAGAGGGTTAAGGTTTTCATGGGTTTACTTCCTAGTAGAAAACTTAACCCTCTTGATTAGAGGACTTAAATCTTGGCATTATTCTTACTTTATTTAGGCATTCTTAAGGTTTTCATGGGGTTACTTCCTAGTAGAAAACTTAACCCTCTTGATTAGAGGACTTAAATCTTGGCATTATTCTTACTTTATTTAGGCTTTCTTAAGGTTTTCATGGGTTACTTCCTAGTAGAAAACTTAACCCTCTTGATTAGAGGACTTAAATCTTGGCATTATTCAAGCTATCTCCAGATTGACCTGTCAGAATTAGAGGCTTAACTAAGATAGGTTTCAGCCCTTTTATTCCCAGAGGTTCTTTTTAAGCTAAGTAAAATCCTCTATTACAGTACTGTAGCATTAACACATTCACAATGAGTGATCCATAATAAGTTATGGTTTCAGTTTCAGGCCACCATTAGACAGTACTGTAGTGTAGACGACCAACGTGTCATCCGACGCAAAAGACAATTCCCCACAAACCCTGACTATACACCCTTCACCAACAACCAGACAAAGCATATCATCAACAATCTCAAGCTCTCACCCGCCTGTGGCCTAGACAACATAAGCAACATTCACCTCAGACACCTGGGACCACAAGGCATACAAGCACTCACTAACATATCAAACTACAGCTACTCACACAACACAATACCAGACATCTGGAAGCATGGTATCATCACATTCCCCAAACCTAACAAAGACCCCACGCTACCCTCCTCACACCGCCCTATCACACTCCTTTGCACCCCCTCCAAAGTCATAGAGCGCCTTGTACTACAACTGATGACACCTGACTTACCCCTTTCTCCAACACAACACGGCTTCAGGCCATTGCACTCCACAAACACTCTTCTTACAGACCTTACACAAAGAGCTTTTGACAGCATCAACTCAGCTAGACCACCACACAGATCAGTACTTGCCACACTTGACATTAGTAAAGCCTTCGATGCCATCCCCCGCCACAACCTAACAAACAAAATCTACAACACAAACATGCACAACAACACAAAAAGAGTGGTGATGGGCTGGTCTATCAGAGTGAGAACTGAGCGATCTCTGCCATACCCATAGCTTACTCTGACTGTTCCTTTTACTTATATATTTTCTAGATCTCGAGTGACGGCGCCTCTTCCGTGGATTGACCTCCCAATCTACCAAGATTGGAAGCCGAAGCGTCACATTTTTCCTTTGCCCCTCAACTTTCTCTTCATAATTGCTGAGGGGCACAGGGCCCTGGGTGGGTCTTTGGTTTCCCGGGCGTTTCCGCACCCTCCTTAGCTCCCCGCCATGGAGTGGCTTCGGTCACCCAGGCTTTATTGTGGTCGGCAGGGAGGGTTCTGTGGGGGCGCTCGGTTATGGCCTTGGCCTTCAACGGGGCCTTGGGGCTGTTCGGCCAGGCAGCTTGGGGAACAACAACAACACAAAAAGATGGCTGGCCAACTTTTTAGCAGGCAGATGTGCACACGTATCTTTTGCCGGTCAGTCATCTAGCATTAGAAATTTCCCAAACGGAGTCCCGCAAGGATCCGTCCTGTCGCCCGCACTCTTCAATCTGTACATGCATGATATAAATACACCAAATTCACCCCAAATAACCATAGCCTCCTACGCAGACGACATAACACTCACAAGCACGCACCAAAACCCAGACACAGCAACAAGACTCCTTCAAGACTATCTCGACTGTAAGAAACTACTGTAAGAAACTGTAAGACACATTACATGAATGGTGCACTACAAACAGACTCAATTTAGCCCCAGCTAAATCCACTGCAACCCTCCTCACAAGCTGGACAGGGGAGCACGATTACTTCCCGGGACTCAACATAAACAACACACCCCTAACACACACACACAAAATCCTAGGAGTAACATACGACACCCAAATGACATTCAAACAGCACACCACAAACACGAAAAAGAAACTGACACCCAGACTTAACGCCCTCAGATCACTTGCCCACACGAAATTTGGACACAACAAAGAAACCACCACCACAGTCTACAAACAATACATAAGATCAGTTATGGAATACGCAAGCCCGGCCTGGGCTTCTAACCTAGCTGAAACACATCATAAGACCTTACAGACTATTCAAAATAAAGCCCTTAAAATCATCACAGGATGCACAGCTACTACACCACAGATCACCTACATCAAGAAACCAAAGTCCTAAAAGTCAAAGATCATCTAGACATGAGAGGCACTCAATTCCTGGCAGCAGCCTCCACGAATCAACACCACCCACTACACTACATGGCAACACACCCACAGACACCAAGAAATATCAAAACAACACCCAGCACACGCTATCACACACAAATACTGTCTTCTCTCCCTCCCTGCCCACCCCAAACCAACTTCCGGAAGCACATCCATACTCATATCACTCGCCGTTCCATCCACTCACTCATAGACAACACGCAGCTGCAAGCACGACCTCCCGAAATCTATCCTTCTGAATCCTCCCTTCCTCGCGAGGACAGAGTCCACCTGTTCAGGCTGAGATGCGGACACCATCCAGCTCTTCTGAGCTATCAGCAGAGACTGGATGACTCCGTCGTCGACACCTGCCCGGGTTGTAACACAGCACCCCATACCATAAAACACATCATAGAAGACTGCATTTCACACAACCACTTACGCCAACAACACAATTTACACTATTTGAGAGCTCTGTGGGAGAGCCCGACCGTGGCCATGGCCTTCCTTAACCCTTGGGATCCGGGGGGCCTCATATGAAGTTTGGTATTTTCAAACTTCATAATTCAGTAGCTACTGATTGAGACCACCTAGAGCAGTCAATTTTTTTGCAAATTGTAGAAAGTTTCCTTGTCTGTAGACTGCAGTTGAGATGACATCGCTACGTTGCGTGGTTGCCGAGTTCTGATGATTATATCGGCGACTTTTTAGCCGCGCATTTTGCCTCATATGAGGCCTCTCGGATTCCAAGGGTTAAGGACTCGGGGCTGTTCGGCCAGGCAGCTTAGGGAACAACAACAACAACTGTAGTGGTATTGTTTTAGCGAGGCGTATACCGTACCCTTTGCTGACCTCAACCACAGTTATTGAGTGGTGGGTGCTGTGTTAGTGGTGTGTACAGTATACCCTTACTGACCCCAATCATATTTATCTTACTGATCCCAACCATATTTATCAGCGGTGGGCCTAGCTTACGCTGATAGGGAGCCGCAGGCTGTGGCATGGTCAGTAGCGCGTTTGACTGCTGATCGAAAGGTCTGCAGTTCGATCCCACCCAGTGTCATTAGTAGACATCAAAAGTCTACCAACATTATCACAATCAGAAATATTAGCTTTATAGCAATCCTATGTAATATATACAAGGTATTCTATATATCATAGACAACAATGATGTATACTTCTACAGTATAACGAATATCAATCATTTGTGAATCGAATGTAGTACATACATAAAATAATGATTATGGATCCCAATGCTGTGTGAATGTAATGTATTATAATGTAAAATAAATCACTATGAAAATTTTGTATTACTTAAGATCTAAACGCTTACCTCAGCTACTTTTAGGAACTCTGCTACTCTGTCCATTCGTATTAGGAACTTCTTGTAACAGTCAAGAGCGTCTCGTGCCTGCCAAGGAAGAGAGATAATAATAGTGCAGTAATAATACAGTACCGTACATACAGTATATATTTTTTATATACTAACTGCCGCTTCCTATTTGGGCAAGGTGGCACACAGAAGAAAAGACCATGAGAACAATATAATAATAGGGAAACATTCTATTTTCCCTTAGGTTAAATTGTTCAAATAACGCGAAAATCAAATATCACAAGGTCGCGTATCGACCAATTTCTCATGTTAAACGGTATACAGTTTTAACATTTCATATCCTAAACATTCTTCATACATCCACATGCTTATCTGTATTTTTTTTCAATTCAAAGTACTTTACAAGGAGCTTGATACTGAATATGTAGCAGACTTAAGAGTCTGATGACGTCCCTGAAGAGCAGTACGTTGATCACCCCATTGATGATTTTCAGGATACAGTACTACCTTTAACTTGTACTCATTTTACATTCACCAGTACACTCCTCTCACATTTCAAATACATCCTTTTTAGTTTTGAAATCCTCTCGCCTATTTCTTATTCATTTATAAAAATACTAACATTACATTTCATCTACACTCCTCACACATTCCCAATACATCTACCGAATCACCTCACCTGTTTCTTATTCATCTCGAAGTACTTTTCGAGTAGGTTGATAATGCCGTCGTTGTAGCAGGCAAAAAGTCTGATGAGGTCCCTGAAGAGCAGCATGAAGGCGGTGTTGATGACTCCGTTGGTGAGCTCGTTGGCGGTACAATCAAAGTCCAGCAGAAGGTCCACTTGGGACTGTAGGACGGGCAGGGTCTTCAGCAGCTGGTCGGTACCCATCGTGCGCAGGGTCCCATCCTCCTTACTGTGGACAGGGAACAGGATTAGGTAATATTGTAGGCCATAGTCATAAACAGAAATAGTGAGCCCGTCTTCTTTCCTAAGAAAAGGAAGGTTAATGGAATTGTGATTATACAGTACTTGACAAAAGCTAGGCCCATTCTCAAATGGTGAATAAATGTTGACTTGATATTACTGTATCCTTGTGTACAGTACAAATTTCTTCATATTATCCCTACAGGTTGTTGTTGTTCCCCAAGCTGCCTGGCCGAACAGCCCTAAGGCCCCGAGCAATTCCAAGGCCATAACCGAGCGCCCTCACAGAACCCTCCCTGACGACCACAATAAAGCCTGGGTGACCGAAGCCACTCCATGGCGGGGAGCTGAGGAGGGTGCGGAAACGCCCGGGAAACCAAAGCCCCACCCAGGGCCCTGTGCCCCTCAGCAATTATGAAGAGAAAGTTGAGGGGCAAAGGAAAAATGTGACGCTTTGGCTTCCAATCTTGGTAGATTGGGAGGTCAATCCACGGAAGAGACGCCGTCACTTGAGATCTAGAAAATATATAAGTAAAAGGAACAGTAAGAGTAAGCTATGGGAATGGCAGAGATCGCTCAGTTCTCACTCTGATAGACCAGCCCATCACCACATGACTAGAACCCAATCCTCTCAGCATCAGCTAGGAAAGGCCCTAGAAAGCCGCCTTTGGCGGGGGGATAGCTCCCCTATTTCAACCCCTTTCGGGGTCGGGCACCCGCCCAGGTTAATATATTTGGCTCAATCTGTATTATCACGAGAGAGAGAGAGAGAGAGAGTCAAGCAAAACTGCATACAAATAAGGTATTATTAACCCTTTCACGCTTTTATGACGCAGAGGTTGCCAGATTAGCAATAATAAATAGAGTTCTCTCACTCTTACAATTACCTCTCCAAAATTAGTTTTCTGCCCACAGCTAACTCAAAGAAAACTGCAGAGGTTGAAGTAACTAAACTAAAGGTTTCTAAATACCCCTGATGGTAACAAAGGCTTGAAAGTATCCCCAATAGGCTCAAAATTGCGCCATATGCGTGAAAGGGTTAATAAGTAATTCAATGTCTTTTGAAACTAAAGAAGAGATGATATCAAACACTCACCCACGTTTAACTTTGCAGAAATCGAAGGCCACACTCCTGTATGATATGGCCTTCTCGTTGATATATTTAGCATACCGCCGGATAAACGTTGACATATCATAGCCTGTGGGGAGGGTCAAAGGTCAGACCAAGAATATCACACTGTCCAGACAACTCAACCACTACACCAGTTCAACTTGTAACTTTCAACCGGTGTCAACTTAAACAACACTGTTAGTTTAGGTTAGGTAAAGATTAATTTGGATATTAAGTTAATAATAGTTTAGTTGGCCCTGGTTGGTTTGGCACTGGTTGATATGGTCAACTGGTTGAGTTGTCCATGAATTGAATATTACACCACATTAAAAAGAAGGAAGCCAGTCATTTACAAATTGCAGTTCTGCATGAACAAATATATTAGGTCTAGGTATAAACAGCATACTGTACAGTTATTGCAATATGGACAAAAGATGACATAATTATGTAATATGAACATTAATAATTATCCATTCATTCAAAGTCAGCTCAAAAAGTGTACTAGATATCAACAAATATTTTCAATCGACTCCTAATGCATTTTAAATATTAAATACATGAGTGGTTGCTGAAAATATATACTGTACAGCACATATTACTAGAAATTTGCCAAATGCAATTTTGAGACTTCATTTACATATTTTCAGTAAGCAGTGCCAATTATATGGTAATTAACCCGAATGCCACTTGCTCTAATATTATATAAACTGTACATTTGTTTACTACTGTACAAGCTTTTATGAAAAATATTGTTAGTAAAATACTGTCATCTTAATTATGTTTAGAGAATATTCACATTTGAGAATGCTAGGATAAAAATAAGTACAACTGTGATAAATACTTGAAGATTACAATATATATATATATACAGTATAAGCAAAGCAGGTCATTACAACTTCTATTAATGATTTAAAGCTTCAAAGTCTCAGCTACATGGTTAATAATCTATGAGCAAGTTGAGAAATACAGGGTGGTGCAACAGTCACTTCCCTTACAGTGACTTTGGTACCTTTAATTAACACTAGAGATCCTGTGGATACTTGCACACTTGGATGCCAGTCTCTAGCCCACTCATAAGAATTTCTGGACCCCCTAAAAACTATTTATGCAATTATAACTATCTGGATTGATTCTTAGATAGAACATACTTTACAATAAATACTATTCCCGTACAGTATATAATTTTGTAGTTGACATATAAAAAAATATAATAAATTTGTTTCCAGATATATACAGTACAGTACTTCCATAATTAGAAATAAGTGAGGTCCACAAACATTTATGAGTTAGCTAGAGACTGTGGCATCCGAGTGTTCAATAGTAAGATAGAGAAGCCACCTTTATCATTATTGGGATGCCATTTTGGTGTCATAATGATCAAACGGGGGGATATTTAATTTATGATCAATGTAATACAGTATATACTGTATATCAAAGACTAAACTATGTCCTGTACCTGATCAGTTACTATGGGTATAGATATATTTTAACCCTTTCTGTACCGGCGATGTCTTATTCATTATATTCTGGCAACTATTAGAATTTTGTATTTATCTTAGGAAGGGTGTCTACCAATTAAAAGGCTATAAAATATCTCAATTAATTCTCTTTGCTACCATATATCCCTCCCAAGCTTCATAAAATTGTTTTTATGTAGTAGAACAAAAAGAAAGAAGTCACCGGTACTGAATGGGCAGGTAAGTTAAAGACACCAGTGGCACCAATATGGCGGAGGTTGGCCGATCTCTGTTATTATAGGGTCTTTATTTAGGCCTGGTCAATCTTGGGGAAGTGATCTGCACCACTTTGTATAAGACTCTCACTAAGCCAAGGAATACATTAAAGAACAAAATATCTACAGGGCACGAAACAGTACTCCACAATGAATAATATCTTCTGTTAATATAGTATCAGCTATTCACATTTTGGCACTCCACATCCAGTACTACAGTTTGTGATATATTAAAGCTCAGACACAAAAGCACACAATTATACGTTTCATAAAAAAGTAAAATGCATCACACACCCAAACTATCAATATAATACCAAGCCACCTTCACCATCCCCAAAACAAAACAATATTTCAGGCAATGAAGGTACTATGATAATCTTTTCAAATCAATTAAGGAACTAATAAGTAATCTTAGCTACTGTTCCGTCAAATTATTATACTCAATTTACGAAAGTACCTCTACTATTCAAAAACTTCCATGATAATAAAGTGTAAATATATCCAAAACTAAGTTCACAGCATTATGACAAAGTTCTTGCTAGCGGCAATACAGATCTTAACCTATTAAACCCCAGCGACGCTTCCAAGCTGCCCAGTAATTATGTAACGCACAGTCCCAGTGACAAGTCTAGCACGGCTTAACTGAACTATATAATATATACTGTGTCTATCAAAAGGCTTGCATAGGACTAAAAATTACATGTGATGCGTTAGGGTATTGGCCAAGTAAGCACAAGTTGGCAACCCGCTTCCCCACCCAGGGCGGCTTTAGTGGGTACGCATTTGTCACGCAGTTCGTTATCCTTTCTTCTCTCGAGTGAAAGAATCATGTCCAACCGTGCTCCTTGCCACTGCTGGCGTTGTGTCTGGCCTGGTGGTACGTGAGTCGTCACTATGGCAGCCGAGACGCATAAAAGCTGATCTGCCACTCGCTTAACTAAACATTATTATTACGTTACTGTAAATAATTGACCTACACTCACAAATATTATACTATAAGTGCAATATTTGTTAGTAGTCTTGGCAAATCCAACGTCAAGGCTATTAACCTAATTGCAATGACGACTTGTCTATTTTGACTGCTATGTCGTCATTCCAACCGCGGTTAAAAAGAAAACGTCTAGAGTCTACTCCTTATCTTGCTCTAGGAGACGTTGTTCATTAACCAAAACTACCACCGAAGGTGAAAAAAAGCATAGAAGAGAAGAAAAAGAGGTTTACCTTAGTTACCGCTTAAGGCCCATCCCGTGTTCCGTCATGTGCAGATCCCTGTCGAACGTGCGCATGAGCGACCCTCTCTTGTCATCATTTTTTCACGCGCTCCATTGAATGAAGTCGTTTTTGTTGTGCTCCTTTAATTCACCCTGTTTAGGTTCGTTTCGGCTTATCTGGCCTTCTTTTTTGTTAGACAGATGTTACGTGATCTAGGGCACACGTAAATGGGCTCCTAAGTGTGTATAATGGAGACGCGTGTGGAAATAGCCTACCGAAGGTACGGGGGCGCCTGGCGTTCCTCGTATATGTTTTTCATTCTTTCTCTTTTCATATTCTTTTTTCCTGTTAGTCTGGGCATAGTTTAGCTTTTAGCTTATTTTAGCCTAGCTGGTTTTCTCATTCCGGAATTGCTATGCCCCTATGAGTTTTCATTTTTTCATAGCCTAAGGTGTACCGTTGGTAAACAATCTGAGATTTCGTTGGTGGCGGTGCTGTTTGTAGAGTTTGTGTCGGCCGCATTATTAGCGTTATTCCCGAGTCCCCCCTTTCGAGCCTTCACTGTGTCTCCAGGGCCTGGGCGACAGGTGGTTCGTGATAATCCAGGGGTACCCCACGGGGGCCCCTCCTTCACACCACAGGGTTTTTCGCCCCTGACACATTCTCTGCTCACGGCTAGGCCACCCTTTTTCTTGCCAGTTTCATTTACTGGTTTTTGTTTTCTCTTCCTGTTTCACCTCCATCCTTTCATAATCTATTTTGCCCAATCCAGGGGTACCCCACGGGGGCCCCTGTTTGTGCGAAACCACCCTCCCTGCCACTTCTCCTCATGGGCTTTGCTCTATCTCTGTGGGTTGGGTGGTTCCTGGGGGATGTGCCTCCTCTCCCCTGGTGTGTCTTCCTTGCCTCTCCCTTTACCGGTTGAGTTAGGATCAATTCAAGGAAGACACTGCTCAGCTTGATGGCCATCATCGCTTGGAGTTCATAAGGAGATGACTCTTTTTTGTGGCCTTTTTTGGTATTCCCTAGACGCTCCTCTCGCTTTTTCGGCACTGGACCATCTCGGCCGGTCCCGCAAATTTGCGGGAGCTCAATTCGGTCCTCTGGGACATTTCGGCTCTCCGCAAATTTGCGGTGATCGCTGGGGGGTCCCTCAAAGATGCGGGAGGGTTGTGTCGGTACGGTTATGCCTCCATTGGCCCGCAAATTTGCGGTTATAGTTGGCTTTCACTGTTGACCTTTTTGATGTCATCTTGTTGCCTGATACTATATTGGTGTATGCACTTTACTGGTGTTATAGGCCCTGCATGGAAGATGTTGAGTGGTGGTTCACACTTTCTCCATCTTTGCAGGTTCTGCTAGTGCTCTTCCGCCTCTGCCGCCCTCCTCACCTACCTCTGTGCTCCCAGTTTAGGGTGAGTACGGATACCTGTTTGCATGTGTGTTCCTGTTTCCCCATGCTCCTTCCCTGGTTCTTCTTGGACATTCTCTCCACTTACTCCTTCGACGTGCTGATTATGGTGTGTGTTCTTCCAGTGCAGGTAGGCTGCCTTGCTTTCGCCTTGGTTGTCGCTCCCCGTGCTTGGAGAGCCACAAGTCCTGCTTGCGCCACTCGCTCTGTGTGTCCTCTACGGCCTACCTCCCTGCTCTGTGTGGCTCGTGTCTGGCCCTGGTGGATGTGCTGCACCATAGCCCTGGTTCCTCGGCGGCGGCTGTGGCCTCTGCTTCCCTTCCGTCGGTGTGGACGATAGTCTCCCGCCACATTAGGACTGTGGGCCACCGTTCCCCGGCCTTTGTTGCCGACCGGATCCGCGTCGCCCTGGGTATCCCTGACCCGACTGAAGACCGTTCACCTGGCCCTCTCCCCTGGGTCCCGCAGCCGGTCGTCACATTGTCAGGGGGGTTCCCCAGCTCCGTCCACGCTCTCGCTCGCCTCGTCGTCCTCCTGATCGCCTTGACGACGCCCATCGCCCTCGTCATGGTTCTCGCCCTGAGGCCGGGGTTAGCGGCTCTGCCCCTGTGCGCCCTCCCCTGGCCTCTACGGATAGGGGCTCTACTCCCTTCCGCCCGCTTCCCCAGCCCAGACGACTTCCTCTTACGTTGTCCTCTCCGCGCGCGGTTGTTCATGCTGTAGCTGGCCCTCTGCTCCCTCCTCCTACACTGTCCAGGAGGGTCCGCCTGGATGTCGTTGCTTCTCCTACTTCACCTGCTTCAGTGCCTATTCTTCCTTCACGGTCTCGTCCCACGGTGGAGGTCCCTCCCTCCTCCGCCTCGGTGTCGGGCCGCCCTGTTATCTCAGCCCCGGGGATCCTTGCTCTGTTTCCCCCCGCGGATTCTTCTGGCCTCCTTTCACCCGGCCAGCCTTCACACTCCCGTCGTCCTGCTCCTCCTCATTCTTCTCTTCCTGACCTTCACTTACCGTCTCGCCAGGGGGGTACCCCTCCTCTTGCCTCGGTGGGGTTTAGCGAGGTTTCGGGGTCCCCTTTTCTCAGGAGCTGACGTGTCGCTGGAAGAGGGGGATGGTGCTGTTTCCCCCTCGGCCGTTCGTGATCGGGGACGAGTCCCTCAACGGCGACACAACCGTCGTCGCTCGCCTTCCTTGGGCCGCGACGCTGCTGGTTCGTGTCGTGGGTCTCGCTCCCGCTCACGCTCGCCCCTGCGGGCCAACCAATCTTGGGGGGGATCGCCTCTCTCGGATCGATTGTCGGCTATGCAGGGCTGGGTTGTGTCACGCATCGACGGGCGCTTGGAGTCGATGCAAGACTCCCTCTTCTCGCGCTTCTTGGCGGTGACACACCCTCAGCGCCTCACCCTACCTACCCCTGCTACGGTCCCCCTCCCTTCTGCAGGCCTACGCTCTGGTCAGACTTCAGCCGCCCTGACATCCTTCCGGCTGTTCAGTCCCTGGCTGTGTTGACGGGTCTGTCCTCCTATGGGACAGGTTTGTGCGACGCCGGTACGCCTGGCTTAGCCATCATGCTCGGTCACCCTCTCCCATTGGAGGCCTGGTTTGCTGAGGCCTTCGACTTCACCAACCGATCCGTCGACGGCTCTCCTTCAGTCCCTCCCCCGGAGTCATCACTGCTTTTGCCTCCTCTTGTGTCTGTCGGCGGGTTGGCCGGCGCGTTCTGGTCCTGGATAAACGCGCCCGTTCTTGAACTTTGTTCTATTGCTACCCCGTTCTTCTCTCACCCGGATCAGCCCTCTGTCGCCAAGGATTTTCCCTTGCGACAGAGGGTGACGGACTTATTGTCTTGTCTTTAGGTTCCCTCCAGACGTCTGTTCACCACCTGCGGCTTATCAAGGCGTCTGCGCCAGGCGATCTTCGCGAGGGTTTGGACCGCGTTCAGCGGATCCACCTTCGGCTCGCGGTGTCTTTGGTTCCCGAGCTGAAGGCGGTTTTGTGCGCGGCAACTCGGCAACGCCCGACGGTACGGTCCTCGTTCTGCCGGCCGGCCACCTTGGATATTCGTCAGGGTTTGTTGTACTCTGCGCTATATACGTCGGGGTTTTTTGAGCAGGATGCTTGGGAATACTACGCTTCTCTGTCGGCGGCCCCTGCTTCCGACACGCGACGACGCGCTGTGTCGTTGCGGACCCTGCTTACGACACGCACCGACGCGCTGTGTCGCGCGCGGGGTCTTCTCCGTCCCGTCCTTCTGCCGGTCCTCTTCGGGGTGCTGCTGCAAGTGCTGCCGCCTTGCACGGGCGCAGGACTGGGACGTTGCAGGCCAGTGCGTCGGTTCCGCCTCGCGCTTCTGTTCTTGCCCCCTTTCATCCCCGCCGTGTCGGGGCTGGCCGGCCTTCCACTTCCGGCCGGCCTTCGACGGGGTCAGCCCCGCGACGGCCAGGGGTTGGGGTGGCCCGCCCTTTTCGACGAGGTTGGGGGGGGGGGGGGGGGGGGGGGGTAGAGGAGGTCAATGTGGCGCTCATGCCCGCACGGCCCGTACCGGGGGTACCTCCACGTCAACACAATGTGTAGGTTCTCTGGGTCGGCCTCCTTATTCTCCTTCTCGCCTGGCCGACCGGGTCGCTCCCCTCCTCTCGGGTGCTCCCTCGGGTTGTTTTCGCCCTTGCGCCCCTCGGTGTCCGCGAGGGACGTTGGGGGCGGCGGGTTGCGCAAAGGGGTCTCACCTGGAGGTGGACGTCCAGACCCCCACTCCGCTCTTGTCACCGACGCCGGCCCATCTCTTCAGAGGTGGCCCACGTGTTCACTTCCATGCCCGAGCTGGGTAGCGTCGAGGGAGTTGACCGCCGGTCACCCGGTTTTCCTCTCCCGTGTCTTTCTGGTACCGTAGACGAACTGCGACGCGATGCGACCGGTGGTGGATCTGTCGGCTCAACGGGCACATCGTGCACACACGGTTTCGGATGCTGCCGGTACCCTAGGTACGCCTGGCCCTGCGCCCTCTGTCGTGGGTAGTGTCGCTGGCCCTCCAGGATGCGTCTTGGCTCGTTCCTCTCCAACCTCGCTTCCAGCGATTCTTGGCCGTTCGGACTTCCGATCGTGTGTTCCTGTTCGACGGCCTTCCCTTCGGTCTCCACATCGCGCCGCGGATCTTCTCCGCACTGGTGGGGCAGGCTCTGGGTCCTCTCCTCTGGAGCGGGCTCCAGATCCTGTTTTCCTTGGCCGATTGGTTGGTAGTTTCCGAAGCCCTAGGACTGTGCGTAGGCGACGCCCTCACAGTCGTTCGCCACGTCGCACGGTTAGGGTTCCCCTTCGATGTTCCCAAGTCACGCTTGACCCCGTCGCGTGTCGTGCCATGGGTCGGTCTCGCATGGGTTTTGTCCGGCGCTACGGTGACCCGGGGTCTGCCGGCCGCGGTGCACCTTCGGTGGAAGGTCTTCGCCGTGTTGCCCTCGGTCTCCCTCCCGGGGTGGCTCTGGGACTTGTTCGTGGGTTCGCTGCATTGGGCCGCTCTGCCCCTTCCCTTAGGGAGCCTCTGGCTACGCCGCCTCCTCCTCATGGGCACCGCAGTGTTTCCGTTGCCCCTATGGATCGGCTCCTGCCGCTCCCGCGTACCGTTCGCAGACGCTTCGGTCGCTGGGTTGCTCGGGGCGCGCTCTCTGCGGCTGTGCCCTGGACCGCCCCCCCGCCGACGGTCTGCGTAGACACAGATACGTCGAGCGAGGTTGGGTGAGGTTCCCGATCAAACCTGGGACGTCCACTTCCCGGCAGATGGGTGGGTCTCCCTCCACTTACCCGTCTATGCCCTCGGACTGTTGGTTCCTTTGTTCTTCCTGCGGGACCACGCGCTGGCCCTTCGGGGTAAGTCGGTGGCCTTCGGGTTGGACACTCAGACAGCTGTCCCCTGTTTCCTACTGCGGGGGTCCTCCAGGTCGTTGACTCTATTGGGGGTCTCGGTGGAGTTGCTCTTCCTCGCGGACCGACACCCCTTCTCCTTGCATGCCTCCTCCCTGCCCGGGCCTGCCACCCTGTGGGCGGCCGCCCTGTCGAGAGGGCAGGGCGTTCTTGTAGAATGGGCGATGCAACGGACTGTGTTCGCCGACCTCGCGGCTTCCTGAGGTGTTCCGGAGGTCGCCTTGTTCGCATCGGGGGTGCCGCGCCAGTTGCCTCTGGACCTCTTCCTCCGGCCTCGCGCTCCGGGGGGGGTCCGGACGCTTTCATGGTAGCCTGGTACAGGTGGCGGTCGATATACATCTTTCCGCCACCAGACGCGCTGTTGATGTGCCTAGTCCTCGCGGGGCTGCGGCTGTACCGCGGCTGCGTCTGGCTCCTCGCGCCTCTGTGGCCGGCACGGGCTTGGTACGCCCGGTTGCCGCGGTGATGCCCGAGTCCGGTCCCTCTACCTGTCTCCGGCTTCCACTTGAGTTAGGTTGGGGACCTGCGGACCTCGTTGGCCTTCGCATCGTGCTTGTTCATGAGGCACGGTGGCTCCCGGTCCCCGGCCGGGCCCTGACTGACTTCCTGCAGCGTTCCTGGCCATCTTCTCCTTGGGGGACTTACGGGTCCCGCTGGAGGTCTTTTACTAGGTGGCTACAGGACACTCGCCTGCCAGTTGGCTCTCCTTCCCTCATCCTACGCTCCTAGTTTCATCTCTTCCGTACACGTCACTTTCAAGTCGACGCTATACGTCCCCACTTGTCTGCCGTCCGGGGGGTCTTTGGGTCCGTCGCTGGGCTGGTCGTTCCGCCGCAGGAGCTGGATTCCTTCCTGACGGCTGCCTTCCGGGATCGACCGCCTCCGCGCCAGGTCCCTCCACAGTGGGATCTGGGGCGGGCTCTGGTCCTTCTGGCTTCACCCACGTATACAAGGGCCGCTACGCCGGTTCCGTTGCTCGGGCGTCCACTCTTCCTTGTCGCTCTGGCCACTGGGGATCGGGTGTCTGCACTAGCGGCATTGTCACGGCCCCGGGACTGCGTGCGATTCTCCCCGTCCTTGCATGGCGTCTCGTTCGCCTCCTCCCCTCCTTTTGTTACCACGCATGGGAGGGAGGCCCCCGTTTTCCAGCCTTTCACCGTCCAGGCTTTATGGCGTGGGCATCCTCGCCATGTGTTGTGCCCGGTGTCAGCCTTGCACTCCTCTGTTGCGTCTGTGGCGCCGCCTTCGGGTACTGCTGTGTGGGTGTCTCCTCGGACAGGTGGGAGGCTCTCGCAGGTGCAGATGGGCCGCCACATTTGTCGGACCGTTCGTGCCCGTCACCCTGTTTGTAGGGGTTCTGCGCACAATGTCAGATCCTTTGCTGCCTCCTTCCGGTTCCTGCCACGTCGATCCTTACCTGCCATCGCCTCAGCGGTTTTGTGGTCTTCTATCAATTCCTTCATCTCCTCCTACCTCTCAGTGTCCAGTGTTCGACCCCCTCGGCCGGTGATTGCTCTCGGGGGTCGTGTTTCCTGGTGCTCTGGCGAAGATCCCTGGTCTTTCCCCCTTGTCCCTCGTTCTTTTCCTTTGTTTTATTTAACAAAGGGGGGGGGGGGGGGGGTGTTCGGGTTTGCAACACTGGATTGCAAGTTTGGGATTATGTATTGTTCCAGTACATAAGTGTTTTTGCCACATTGAAAATTGTGTTTTGTTCTTGTGTTCAGTGTTTTTGTTGGTTTTGGAAGAAAAGGGATTTTGGGTACAGTAACTTTTTGGTTTAAGACAAGTCTATGTTTTTGCATTACTATGAATGACGGGCATGTGTTAAAACTGTTATTTTTAGCTACTCCTCAGTTTTTCACTCTTTTATTAAACTCTCTTGTTTAAATTGTGTCTTTGTCATTCATAATTTTGTTTTATGCATTGGTTTTTTTGGTAGGTTGGGCTTGGATGTCCTCCTCCTATTTGTTATGCAGCCTTGACGTTGGATTTGCCAAGACTACTAACAAATTGGGAGGTTTGACGTACCTCCCAACCTACCAAATAGGAAAACCTACTATTTGGTAGTAGTCTTGGAAAATCCAACGTACATAATACCCTCCCTCACGCCGGACCCCTGCCCATCCGCGTTCTTCTGCTGACGTGAGATGTGATGACAAGAGAGGGTCGCTCATGCGCACGTTCGACAGGGATCTGCACATGACAGAACACGGGATGGGCCTTAAGCGGTAACTAAGGTAAACCCCTTTTTCTTCTCTTCTATGCTTTTTTCACCTTCGGTGGTAGTTTTGGTTAATGTACAACGTCTCCTAGAGCAAGATAAGGAGTAGACTCTAGACGTTTTCTTTTTAACCGCGGTTGGAATGACGACATAGCAGTCAAAATAGACAAGTCGTCATTGCAATTAGGTTAATAGCCTTGACGTTGGATTTTCCAAGACTACTACCAAATAGTAGGTTTTCCTATTTGGTAGGTTGGGAGGTACGTCAAACCTCCCAATACCATATGTCCTATGTGTTATCATAAGTCCTATGTGTTATGATGCCACATACAACACTCGGGTGGTGTCAGCAACACTACCTCAGGGCGGGTGCCCAACCCCGAAAAGGGTTGAAATAAGGGAGCTAAAGGCGGCTTTCTAGGGCCTTTCCTAGCTGATGCTGAGAGGATTGGGTTCTAGTCATGTGGTGATGGGCTGGTCTATCAGAGTGAGAACTGAGCGATCTCTGCCATACCCATAGCTTACTCTGACTGTTCCTTTTACTTATATATTTTCTAGATCTCAAGTGACGGTGTCTCTTGCGTGGATTGACCTCCTAATCTACCAAGATTGGAAGCCAAAGCTTCACATCTTTCCTTTGCCCCTCAACTTTCTCTTCATAATTGCTGAGGGGCACAGGGCCCTGGGTGGGGCTTTGGTTTCCCGGGCGTTTCCGCACCCTCCTCAGCTCCCCGCCATGGAGTGGCTTCGGTCACCCAGGCTTTATTGTGGTCGGCAGGGAGGGTTCTGTGGGAGCGCTCGGTTATGGCCTTGGCCTTGCTCGGGGCCTTGGGGCTGTTCGGCCAGACAGCCTGAGGAACAGCAACAACAACAACAACACTACCTCATGCTCGCCTCGAACGGGCTAATGGCAACATCTGCCACCCGAGCAAGTTTGAACAGACGGGTGGCCAACCCCGAAAGGGGTTGAAATAGGGGAGCTATCCCCCCACCAAAGGCAGCTTTCTAGGGCCTTTCCTAGCTGATGCAGAGAGGATTGGGTTCTAGTCATGTGGTGATGGGCTGGTCTATCAGAGTGAGAACTGAGCGATCTCTGCCATATCCATAGCTTACTCTGACTGTTCCTTTTACTTAAAATTTCTAGATCTCAAGTGACGGCGTCTCTTCCGTAGATTGACCTCCCAATCTACCAAGATTGGAAGCCAAAGCGTCACATTTTTCCTTTGCCCCTCAACTATCTCTTCATAATTGCTGAGGGGCACAGGGCCCTGGGTGGGGCTTTGGTTTCCCGGGCGTTTCCGCACCCTCCTCAGCTCCCCGTCATAGAGTGGCTTCGGTCACCCCGGCTTTATTGTGGTCGGCAGGGAGGGTTCTGTGGGGGCGCTCGGTTATGGCCTTGGCCTTACTCGGGGCCTTGGGGCTGTTCGGCCAGGCAGCTTGGGAAACAACAACAACAACAACAGACGGGTGGCATATAAATTCTTTCCCAGTCTTTCTTCTACTCAACAATAAGCATTGGAACACTCTCCCTCAATCAGTTTTTCCCTCATCCTATGACTTAAACTGCTTCAAGCTCTGTGTGTACAAACAGTTTGACTAACGTACCTTGACTTTTTCTCGGTCACTCTTTCAACTTTGGTGGAAACACTTGTCTCCTCCATTCACATAAAATAAATAAATGAGGGCCGGCCGTGAACCCCTCCCCTCCCATATGGACCATCAAATGACCCCCAACACGTTTTGTTTTTATATACTGTATGTATTTTGTGGACAATTAAAAAACAAAAGTGGCTGGGGTTGCACGTTACATAAAGTTACTTACTGGGTGGGGCTCCACGAGTTAAAGATATACAGTCAGAGAATCAAGTCCTGTCAGTCCTACTCAATCTATATTTCATTAATCCCAAAAGTACACAACTATGCCTTTCTTTAAGTATCTGCTACATTAAATATTTGCAAATGCAGTTGTAAAGTTTCGATAAACATATACAAATATGTAAATTAACACTGTATGACAAATATTAGCTGACGCAGAACCAGCGAAACAATACAACAATCTTAGGGGCATCTGGCAAACTGCAAATGTTACAGCTGGAGGTGGAAAGTTTTATAAGGCTGTTGTTGTTGTTGTTGTTGCTGTTCCCCAAGCTGCCTGGTCGAACAGCCCCAAGGCCCCGAGCAAGGCCAAGGCCATAACCGAGCGCCCCCACAGAACCCTCCCTGCCGACCACAATAAAGCCTGGGTGACCGAAGCCACTCCATGGCGGGGAGCTGAGGAGGGTGAGGAAACGCTCGGGAAACCAAAGCCCACCCAGGGGGCAATTATGAAGAGAAAGTTGAGGGGCAAAGGAAAAATGTGACGCTTTGGCTTCCAATCTTGGTAGATTGGGAGGTCAATCCACGGAAGAGACGCCGTCACTTGAGATCTAGAAAATATATAAATAAAAGGAACAGTCAGAGTAAGCTATGGGTATGGCAGAGATCACTCAGTTCTCACTCTGATAGACCAGCCCATCACCATCATAAGGCTGTAAATGGCAATAATGAAGCACACATATACTCTATAATAGCTCAAGCAGCACAGAAGGAGCCTGTCATGTGAAAGGAAGACCCCCGCCCCCCCCCCCCCCACCCCAAATCCTGGCATCACTTCAAATGGGCCAATACCGGAGTTGACTAACTACAGGTCACTCATCATTTGGAGGCTAATAAGGAACTAATGAATTGTACTATTACACTACAAAAGGGATTTTATAAAAGTAAATAACTCTCCTTATGAGGATATGGCTACTCAACACATTTAGGGATAGCAAATATGAAAACGGACTGACATGACTTTCCCATTTTCCTCATTGTGCCTTCATTAACCTTAGGGAATGTAAAAATAAAATTATAATGAAAAACTTGCAAAACAGACTAACAGGACTTTTCCCTACCATACCATGTCAATAATAATATTATATGTATGGTATACTGTAGTAATGAAACTATATATCCTAAAATAACAAATTCTATACCCTTATAATCAAAGACTGGTGTACTGTACCTTAGCGTAAATACAGGTACCGTACGTCCTTTAACATTAACCAAATAACTAAAAACAAAATCTTAAGGAGTGCAAATAATCCAAGCACAGCAAACAATTGAGGTGCTTCATCTGTCTTACCTTCATAAAGCAACACCACTTGACAAATGTTGGCAGACTTACAGTACATGTAATTGTAAACATCAAGTAGAAAATATAATATTCCATTTATAAAATATGCAACTTTGTATGGCATTGTGAAATACCAATTAATGATTTATTATTTTTATGTCCAGATGTTATGGAACAAAATAAAAATGGCAATGTTTTTCACTATATTTCAGGTAGCAAAAGACAATACTGTACTGAATTTGTTTACGAATGGTGATAATTTTATAGGGATGAACCTACAATATCAATGGGGCTATATATAGACCTTTGATTGGAGTGACTTTGTCGGGCCATTACATTTAATTATATAATCTGTAATAGTTATGGGATCATGTCTTTTAAAGGAATTATCGAGCATTCATGGGTATTAATTCATAGGAATGATCTCTAATACTGTAGCTTAAAGTTTAAATATGTTAGAGAGCCCTCGATGTCAAAATCAAAAGGTGCCATATTAGTCAATCTTCGTAGGGGAGTGTGTTGCCCCCCCGAACAGTCTGCTGCACCAAATCGTTGCGCTCTTCGGTGCCACTAGCAGTGAGGCAAACACAACATAGACAAAACATAGGTGGATAGAATTATTGCCAGAATGATTGGCAAGTCATAAGGTTCATGACTTGTAGGCATAATTTCTAATAGGCTAGGGGTTTTAAATTTTATAGGAATGATCATCAGTATGAGGGTTGTAACGATCTTGAATAACTTCAAAGCAATTACTTGTCAACTTTATTATAAAATAAAAAAATAGAATTTCCAGTATATTAAGACTAGGAAACCCCACTCCAATCAAGGTTATGCAGATATTAGCTTCATTGATTTTTTTTTATGCCATTCTTTTAAGGAAAAATTAAACAGTTGAGCCTGCCAACACTTGACATGATGGTGAAACACAAGCAATTAAAGCAGTGTATTTTATCAGTCACTATGTAAGAGTGAGAAATATGGTGGTAAGAGAAACATTAAGTGTGGATGAGCCTTTGTTATGACAATGTTTCACTGTACAGAATAGTTCTATCAGGTCAGAATAGCTTTATCACGTCAGACTGATATAAAAGGACACTGCCAGTCTGTACATACATACAATGGTTTAACGTAATTTTTCCATTATATGCACTGTAACGGCTCAGACGGGGTTGCCTTTCAGTAGTTGGAGTGTACTGTAGTGTAATAAAGTCCCGCCACAGCACTGCCCCACCAATTCATCACTGTGGCTGATGATGTGTGTATATATGTGTATGTGTGTGTGTGTGTGTGTGTATGTGTGTGCATTTACCTATTTGTAGTATACAGGAGTTGAGCTTTTTAAGCTCGTATTGTCCCGCTTCCCGAGTTACAATTATCTAACTTTGCCTTAAAAATATGAATGTTTTTTGCACACACCACTTCATCTTCTTAGAGATTAGCCCATCGACATTGCTATATAGAATCCTTATAATTTCTAGTCCCCCATTACCTGCTCCAAGCGCCTTATCTGCGGCGGTCTGTTCCCTACCCTCTTTTACTTTTAGTTTCTTTTTACCGATAGTTTCATAATCTTCCCCTTTCTTACTCCGTAAAAAAACTTATTCTTTTCTTGTTCTGTCCTCTTGCTATTTTCCTCCTTGGCGGTTTTCCTTAGTTCAGCCTCCTTCTTTCTCTCTTCTTCTGGTAAGTCTCGCCTGATGTAGATTTTGTCCTTACCCTCTAACCCTTTTAGCCTAGCCGCTACTGCCATGATTTCATCACATGTCCTTCTTGACTTAAATTCGATTTTTACCAGTCTATTGTATTCCTTTGTATATTTTCCCAGCCTAAACATATCTGATATTTCCTCCTTCCAGGTGTCCTCCTCATCTTTAATAGATTCCAGAATCTTTTTGATGCGACCTTCATCCTGCTCTTTTCGTTTTGTCCAGTCTAGTTCCTCCTTTTCTTCCACCCCTGATATTATGAGGCAGTTAGCCCTACGACTTTCTTCCTGGATGGCCTGAGAGTTTTCGTGGATGCCTTGCTTAACCATACTTATTTACCTGGTCCTTTATCCTAACATCTTGCTGTTTCTGTTCATCCAATATCTTCCTGAATTCGTCACACTCTCTCTCTCTCTGTGTGTGGGTGGGTGGGTGGGTGGGTGGCTGGGTGGGTGGGTGGGTGGGTGGGTGGGTGGGTGGGTGGGTGGGTGGGTGGGTGGGTGGGTGTGTATTTACCTATTTGTAGTATACAGGAGTTGAGCTTTTTAGGCTCGTATTGTCCCGCTTCCTGAGTTACAATTATCTAACTTTGCCTTAAAAATATGAATGTTTTTGGCACACACCACTTCCTCTTCCAACTGATTCCACTTACTTATACTTCTGTAAGGGAAACTATACTTTCTCACATCTCCTTTACATCTTCCTTTCATTAGTTTATATCTATGCCCCTAGTTCTACCATTATCTTTCACAATATAACCCTTCTTGTCCACCTTTTCGAGTCCTCTCACACATTTGTACATCATAATCATATCGCCTCTCTCCCTCCTATCCATTAGAGATGGTAAATCTAATTTCTTTAATCTCTCCTCATATGGTAATTCTCTCAGTTCTGGTATCATCCTAGTTGCAGCTCTCTGAACCTTCTCCAGCTTCTTTATATGCTTTTTTAGATGTGGTGCCCACACCACTGCCGCATACTCCAGTCTTGGTCTCACCAATGTTTTTATTATTTTCTCCAGCATCTCCTCGTTTATATAGTTAAAGGCTATTTTTATTCTGTATAGCAGTCCATATGTTTCTCCCACTATCTTATTAATATGATTCTCAGGTGAAAGATCACTCCTAACAGTTATCCCTAAATCCTTTTCTTTCTCTGATGGGTTGTGTGTGTGTGTGTGTGTGTGTGTGTGTGTGTGTGTGTGTGTGTGTGTGTAACCACATGTTTGTGTTATTATAATAAAGGCCCATCAATACATGGTGTTTTTCTTTCCACATCAACAGGGGCCATTACACTATTGGAATTTTTTTCCAAAACATGTCTATAAATGAGAAGTAGAATCAAGGAACATAGACCCATCAAAGCCATGGATAATACACCCAAAATCATTAGTGATTCTAACTGTTGATCCTGGATAGCCTCAATAGGTCATGGTAAGAATTATGTGGTATCAACATAGGCCCCTGTGCCTAATTTCTAAAAGCGGATTACACATATTGGACTAAACGTTCGCAAGTGTTAGTAACTCTGAAAATTGCTCCCGCTTGTAAAGCTGTATGACACCACCTCTTCATAAGTCACAAACATAAACAACATTAAAGCTGCCACTGCATTAACTTCACCAGTATACTGTACAGTACCTTTACAAGTTACACTACTCAGGTTATTTTGGTTCCACATCAATCAGCTTCAATAGGACAGAAGTGTTTATGGTGATCCTTATGGTGAGCTACAACACAGGTGGCATCATTACTGTTGTTTATATACTGTACCATCAATCAAGCTACCCAAACACTACCATTACCCAACACCACTACTACTACTACTACTGTTACCCACAACTACTATAACGGTTTATCTTTTACTTACTTATCTGCGGATGACCTGATGAATGCAAGAATACAAGTTTTAAATACCAAATAAATTACATTCAAAATTAGGTAACAATTATATTTTATAACTACTTCAATGAGGAATATCTATTATAATCATCATGCTTAATGTTATCATATTAATGTGCAAGTGAGTAAATTATTAGTATTTTTTAAAACTTTCTTATGGAAAACAAATAAGTTTTTTTTTTTCATGAGGGTAAGTGGCATTATTTATACAGTACCTTTTTAAGACTATAATACCTCTGTGTATAACTATCTTGAGAATGATACTATAGTGGCACAAATATCAAGACCTAAACATCCTTATATCGGTTAGAGTCGCCAATTTATATGTGGTGGTCCAAATACAGTACAGTACTACAGTAGTACGCAATATCAATGACAATAGTTACAATACTACTAAATAATGAGTCCAGTTACATTAATAAATATAGTGCTTCAATGTAGACTCAAAGAAAAAACAATCTTTACATTAGTGAGCTGAATAATTATAATCTTATGTGAACGGAAGTAGTCGGGTGAAACATACATCTGAGGTACGGTACAAGGTATTATCACAAGAATTTGACCAACTACCAGAATGTTTAAAGCGTTAGTGTAAAGATTGTTTTTTCTTAAAAAGTGTACCTTAACTAGGTACTGTACACATTGAAACTAACAGTATTAATCAAACTCGGCTTTTATCGCGAGTACTGTATAAGTACGGTATATTTATCAATTTTGCGTAATAAATAGACCACCGGGTAAATGAGCTAGCCTATCCTAACAACTCTGTGCTAATACTGTATACTGAACAGAGCATATGAAAGAGTGGGAACTCAACATCTACTGTACAATAGTGCTATCAACACTGGTGGCTTTTTAGGTGAGAAAAATAAAAGGGAAATTTAACATGATAAAAAGTGCCTCCATGCTTCTGTAAAACACTCATACAGTGCTGTACTGTACTTCTCTCTTGGGGGTCCAGTTGGCTCATCTTACTCAATAAATCTTACTGAATTGCCACCAGTTTACTCTAGATACAAAATTTCTAGATCATCAACATCATGTAACATTCAGTTTAGTTATCTCGGTTTGGCTAATATCTATGTTGTGATTAATGTTAGTGTTTTGTCTACTGAAATTGGCAGCCATATCAGTTAAGTAGTAGAGTTTAGTTTCAATAATTAACTATACTTATAACTGTCATCTACCTGTACTCAATGTGGGTTGTATTTTCATTGGTAATGAAGTATTAACTGGACCACCACATACAAATTGCCTAGTCTACCCTATAATAACTCTCAGGTATTGCCAAAGATTCTTGCTTTGACAGAACATTGGGTAAGGAATAATGATGTTCACGCACTTCAGTTAAATTTAAATGTCAAATTTGCAAAACAAACAAACCAAAACGGGAACGGCACAATATAAAGACAAAGTAACTTATCAAAATCACATCAGTTCGCATCACACCAATAGATTTGAATGGAAATCTTGCCCCTTCAATAATTCAATTACTATACTATATATTGACTGGATGCCTCTACTTATTATGTAATTACTTGTAATGTAAATGTAGTCAAAATCAATAGTTTACCATAAACTAATTTGCGTGAAATGTAGCGAGGACAATAATCAACACTTCTTCAACATTAAACAAATCGTAGTAATCACAGGTCGCCATCAGGACATAAGGCGGTAACTGCACCTCGTATGAGCTGTTCGATCTTTAAAATCATGTATGTATTTATTGTCAAGGGAAAGTGATAGTAACTTAAAATAACATAGTATATGAGCAAGGTTTTCAGTGAACTATTGATATTGACTGTAATAGTCTCAAAAAACTTCCTAAGGGGTTTATGGCACCATGCTATACCCAGTTCCAAGTAAGTAGACCAAAACTCTTGAACATTTACCTCAATAACTCACAAACGACTAGAGTAATCCAGCTATTATTTCTACCATATGGGAAGGATCAACAAGGGAAAAGGTGTGGAAATTTACAGCCCATTTGCTCTAGCCCATTTTGAGCTACAGAGGTTAGGCTTCATGACATCTGGACTACTTATTTGGAACAGGGTATAGCATACTGGTATTATTAACCCTTTCACGCACATATGACGCAGAGGTTGCCAGATTAGCAATAAGAAATAGAGTTCTCTCACTCTTATAATTACCTCTCCAAAATTAGTTTTCTGCCCACAGCTAACTCAAAGACAACTGCAGAGGTTGAAGTAACTAAACTAAAGGTTTCTAAATACCCCTGATGGTAACAAAGGCTTTAAAGTATCCCCAATAGGCTCAGAATCGCGTCATATGTCGGAGAGGGTTAAAACACTTTAAAAATAAATTAAATTGAAAAATGTAGAGTAGAACAGTCGAGCTCTCAAATTTCTAGAATAACCCGAATAATGCATTTATACTGTACTGTATTAGTTAAATATTATCACTTAAGTGTACTGGTACCGGTACATATCGACATCCTTATATCCATGCTAAATGTCAAAACAATGTACGTAGTACATAAATCATATCACTGAAATAAATTATATATTCAGTTATTCCCACTAAAGACATAGAACAATCATCAACTTTTACCACATACAGTAATATACTATACTATATATCTTTAATGCATCACACTTCCCTTTTGTAACAATTATACTGTATACGCCTATACGGCATGACACTGCAAACTCGGACAATAATACACACACCTCACAAATATCAAACATGCAATCCTTAAGGGAAGATTTCCGCTTTAGGGATTTTTTCTGGACCCCTTTCTCTCTCATGTTAAGCCCCATTGCTTTTGAGATTTTAAGACATTCGCCCCATTAGTTTGGTGATTTTAAGAACTTTCACCCATTTCTGTCAATTTAAAAACATTTTGTGCCATTTAGGTGTAAATTTTTTCCTGGCGAGCTATAGCAACCCTGTAACTTAAGAGGAATCGACCCTTTTTATACCGAATAATGTACAAATTTTTCTTGAAAGGGGGTCTAGGGGTGCAATTTTAAGCTTGATGGAGGTCTAGAGAACAAACTAAAAACTTCCCCTTAAAAACAATGGTACCGGTACCCTATATCTCATCCAGTTTCTGCAATTAATCTTTTATTTTTTTATTTTTTTGTCTTAACCTAAAAGAGCATAGTCTAGCTCTCACTGACTATGCAGGTACTTTATCTTGTTCTGGTACTCTTATCCAGATCCTAATCAAAGAAGATAAAACATACAATCCTTTATTCCTGTTATATACTGGAAATACTCATGAAGACAAATATAGGTTCAAACAATGATCCAGTCACACGGTCCATAGCTTTCAACATGGGAAGGCACTACCTCTCCCCTTCCATAGGTTATTTTCAATGAGAGGAAGGGGCAAGTGAACAACATCCCATATTTAACCCCTCCAATAAGATGGCAACATAATTATTGTATTCTGGCTAAAACAAGATAATTTAATTCAATTTAAGAAGGACCTATGGGGACCAAATGGGTAAAAACTACCATACTGTAAATAACCCTCTAATTGCTGCAAGTCTTTCCTCAGCTGGAAATAACTATCTACTGATAAAGGTGAAGCCATACTACCATACTCTAGGCTGAGCACTGTTGCAGTGTTCACTTCTGTGTCTTTGCTCTTTGATGCCTGTGGTGGGTGAGTTACCTAGCCTTGTACACAGGGGCTACTGCATATTATCCACAGTTTACTACTCCTGATGGGATGTCACAAATATCCATATATTCCAGGTCCCTATTTAGTGCTAGGTAAACTAGGGCATTTGGTGCGAGGTGAATGCTCATCCATCTCTCCTTGCCTGGGAATTGAACCCGGAACTTTTGTCTCCGAGCCAAACCCGCCTGCCGTTGTATCACAGGATGAATGATAACCTGCATAAATTGAAAATGATGCCATCGTCTTGAAGGGGTTAAAACTATGACTGACAGACAGACAGCACACACCCTAAACACAAGATAACACTTACTTTGGCCTGGAAGTGACGTGACAGCAGCGGCGTGCAAGAGAGGGAGGAGACAGAGGGTGGGGGTAGAAAAGCACAACATGAGTAACACAGAACTTTTGACACAGACTCTACAACCTTTCCAGAAAGTATGTTTACATCCATTACAGTTTCAGGTTACAGGCAGCTTCCAAAATGACCTTCAAGAACTGCCACCTATAAACCATCATGTCATGTAGTGCTATTGACATATAACATGGGTCTCCTTAGTTGTCAAAAGACAATGCTTGCCACTATTTTCATAAAACATTAACCATTAATATACTTTCTAGAATGAATGTATGTGTTAGAATATTCATTAACACAAGATCAATGTACAATATGTTAAATTGTAATAACAAATCTAAAAAATTATATCCTATCCATACAAAAAAATAAAGAACTGATCTCAGTAGTGAACATTTAAATAGTTGTGTTATGTATCAACTAAGGACATGTTCACTCCTTCATGAAAACTAACATATATACCTTCCATGGCTTCTATGCATAAGAAAATTATGTAAATTATGCTCACAATATCATAGACATTAGTTATATGTAGAAACTTATAATGCACCAAAATAATATTGATTGTATCATAGATCAAATAAAACGCTACTACACAGTCCAGCCCTTTATCACAAGGCTAAGCTGCCCAAGTCTCTATTATGGTTGTTCTAAAGTCATACAAATTGAAATCACACTTTTAATCAAGCTATGTGTGTCGATTATTGAAAGATGTACTGTTGAGCATGTACGATTGTACGTGTAATATTTGAATGCTTATAAATCCATGTACAGTACAGTCACCCACAGGGGTTCTACTCCTCTCCCTGAATGTATGGATGGAAGTAAAAATAGTCTGACCGAATTATTTCTCTACAATAGTTTGTTATGAAACAGTTTATTGATCAGATAAATCAACTACAGTACTACAGAGCAAACTACAAATTTAACCTCGCTAATCTTATTTCCATACAGAAAATCCCACTGAAATTATGAACATTGGTGCTGTACAGAAAAAAACGGCTGCTGACAATATAAAAATAAAATGAGCAAGTACTGTATTAGTTTGTCATGGACGGGTATACACAATTGTCCAATTCTGTACAATAGCAGTTAATTAGTGGTGTGGAAATAGAACATACAAAACTGTGTATTCATCTTTTTGCCTGGAATAAATATATATACACCAGGTTATATACAGAATAAATATTAAGCCCACATATACAGATACCCAGTACTGTATGATTATCTGAATGGTCACTGATTATAGTCAGCAAGTTCCAATATCCTAAAGTGTTATAAGTCACAAATTAAATCCAGAAAAATATTGACTTTCGTAATCTTAGTAATTGAATAACCATTATTTTTTAATCTGTTCAATATCAAATATTATTGGTTACCACCAATAGAGATAATTTTCCCAAATATATTTTCATCTTAGTACTGTACAGTAATTAAAAAAATTAGCATTTGACAACTACTATAACATAACTATCATGTTGCATTCCTTGTTTTGCAAATCATCGGGTACCTCCATGTGGTGGCAAGGATCACCTGCCTATCAAGCAATCACTCCACAACTTCATAATTATGGAAAATCAATAAGTGAACAAGCTCCTATCAAAGCTTTTCCCCTTTTCCTACCTCCCATAGAGAGTGAAGCCCAATGGCTGAACTGATCTCTGGACCGGGCATTAGCTCCTCAATCCTCACTTCAAGGGAGACAGGCATTGACATGTGGCTAGTTTCTTGGAATTTGCACCATTTCCATATAATATAGGGTTCCTTGGCACTACAAATTCAAGTTTGTAGTGCACAGTAACATAATTTTATGCAGAACTGCCTAAATAGTACAATTTAATGCAACATTTGAAGAAAAACACATCATATAAGGTATGCAACATGACAGCTATAAAATCAAAGGTAGTAGAACTCTCCCCATTGATGACATGGTTGTGGGTAACTGTGTGGTAACCTGTGTATGTGTTACAACAATGTAGGGTGGTGTTATGACGTGGTTGTGGCCTTGACAGTCGGGGAGGTTGCCAGCACTGTAAACGTCACCATAACTACTCGCTATCCCCACTTATTTATTCTACTTCTTTACTCACACAATGCAACTCTCACTACCCCCACTTATTAATTTGATATATTTGTTTTATCTAAGGCCTATATAATTCTACATAAAGCATTATTATATATTCAGTAGATGCTTTTCAGATTCATAAAAGAAACTCACTACTCCCCAAAATAGTATGTACCTCTCTTAAAAGATTAAGTGAAGCATAGAGATATCAAAAGATAAATACTATAGTCAGATATTAGCTTCTTTCTACCTTGGTGAGTAGATTTCCTAACAGTACTACCATATATTTTAGTATAACTGAAACTAATGAATGAGAATTAGTAAAACATACTGAAATTTAATTGGCAAAAAGATTAACAGTACTAACAAAGAACTATAAGTTATTTTTTTAAATGCTTAATAAATCTTGAAAAGTAACTGCACTATAATGTTCCCAAAATGCAGTAGATCTGACATGTATAAATTAGTTTCTAAAATGTTAAAAACAAACTAGTGAATTAGGTAAACCATAATATTCCCAAACTAAAGTAGAAGACCTGACCTAGACAATATCTGTGTCATACATAAACTGAAGGCTGGTCTTACCTGCAACTCCAGTTTTGTCTAAGAACCCACCCAAGTTGAAGTTGCAATTGCTTGACGCTAAGTACTGTGTGAACCTCTGAAACAAAAGTACACAATTATTACCATCTTTACAATACAAATCTACTTTCCCACACAGTATGAACATAACTATCATAATTGTCCATTGAGTGCAAGTAGGACCAATATATAAAGTCAGTAAAGATTAGTCGATTAAACTAATTCTGAAGATATAGATTATTCTTAAAAAATATAAAAGGGACAATCTACAAGTAATAGTAGTCTGAATGCTACTAATGGAGGAGGGAAGTGGCCCTCTTACTAATAATAGTAATGTATGGAAACTATAAATGCTTTTATTAGCTAAAGTCTTCATTTGCATTTCTGGCGCTTCCACTCAACTGGAGAATTTATACAAAGTTTCAATATTGTTAGAAGTAAATTTCCTTCCCACCTTTGCTGCAAGTGAACACGCATTCACAACTAACACTTGTACAACTAGGCTCTTACAAGCTTTAACACCTAAACCTAAACAACGGCCTCACAATAGAGAGTGTAGGAAGGAAGGCCTTTGAGCTGCCAACAGCTTTTGCTTTATATATCCCTCAGAGCGTCTACCTACCGGGCATTGATTCAGCCATTGTTTGGCAGCTTTGACAAAGGTAAGAAGGAACTTTGGCAAAGGATTGAACAGTCACAGTAAAAAATTCTGATACAGTCTCAAACTCATTAAATGAACCTCTAAAAAGCAAATACTGTATCAGGTAGAAAACAAAAATTCAATTTAGCCTATGAAAGCCTTGACAATGTATTGGAGAAGAAGCCTACATGTAGTTTTTAACGCCTTGCACTCCCTTGATTAACAGGGCTAGGGCGTGCCCTTGTTACCGGGACTTAACTGAACTGGACATTTGCCACGAATCGCTAGACCGAGCTGTCCAAACTCTTGACAAATACCAATGGCATGGTCTGGGATCAAACTGCCGACCCTTCGATCAGCAGCCAGATGCGCTACCAAGCATAAAGTTAAGTAAAAAATCATAAATTTCCCTTGAAACTATTAAACAGAATTATTGACTGTGATTGTACATAATCTATATTAAGTACAGTACTGTAAAGTATTGGTATGTTCAAAGTACTGTACAGCAATAGTATATGTGAACCTCTGAATGAAAACTAAGCATAATTTTAACAATCTATACAATGTGATACACTTCTATTCACACAGCTGGTCAGAGTTCAATGACCCCACCCACAGGCTCACACATTTGCCAGCAATATTGTACTTGGCAAGTTGGTAATAGGAGTCATAGGACTGAGAATATAGAGTGTGATTGGTGCTGATAATAGACCCACCACTCACTAATCACTACTACACAAACCCTTACCAGTGTGTCATTGGTAATTGCTCTAGTTTTTGCTAGAAGTTGTAATTGCAGTGAGAAGTACAGTACTGGACGTATATTATAGTAATCCTATAGCAATTACAACAAGAAAATTATAGACTTGCTAGGAATACAGCAAAACTATAGTAATTACCACCAACAATGATGGGGCTTGTCTTGGAATATGAGCCTATGTCACAAAGTTGCCAGATAAAATTGTCATTGGAAATATGACCAACTGTTGACTGTATTAATTACCAAAGTTCAACATAACAAAACTTATGTTGGATTTCCACTTTGCCAGTTCTTTTTGCATCCTCACACACCTCTTCACTAAATTCAACTAACTCAACCACCACCACCTCTCCAATTGACCACTTGCGAGTTTCAGGCTATAAGGAAGTTGGAGCCAAGAACATCGATACTAAACAGAAATGCAATAATAATGTACGTTTCTGATGGATAAATGGTATGTTGAATTGGGTTTTATGTATTCATATATGTACTACGACCGTATTTTAGCTGTAAGTAAATTATGTTAAATATCGTTGTCTACAGCTCCAACTTCCTTATAGAACGAAACTCGCAAGTCGGCAATTAGCCATTTGGATTCTGTGGTGGAACTAAGTAGAAAGGTACTGTACAGAGAAAGATATTTTTGGAGAACATTTAGGAAATTTGTTCACTGCTTATCTGAGAACTCAAACAGCAAGCAAATTTGACTGAAAATAGATCATTGACTTACCATCAGTAACTAATTCTATGACTTCCAATACAATCAAAGATAAAGAATATATAATTATTTTCTACAGTTACTGTACATCTTCCTGCCTCAGGGATCAGGACATTGAGATGCATTTTGATTTGCTCATTGGCCGTGGTTAATTTATTGTAATCCGCAGTTATATAAAAGATTTCTTGGGGCTACAAATGTATGTACTGTATGTAAGCCTCGTCTTTCATTACATTTATTGTGACTCCTATTGTACACTCAAGTAGTTGCCATAGCACATAAGGTGGTGAAGTGTGATGAGCACCTGGAACAATACCAATCACAGATAGGCCCACCAACCTCTTCCTCACAATATCTCCAGTCTCTACTCACTAGAACTATTTTCATTGGATCAGGTTATAATTTTTTTTTTTTTTCCATTTCCTACTCACCTCGTTGCCATAACAAATTAGGAGGTGTATGGAGAGCAGTGTCTTTGAACAATAGGACTTTCTTTGAACTTAAAAGGCCTACAGTACAGCAGTCCTATGAAGAGTACCACTAGACTGACTAGAGGGACAACTTTTCATCCATAATAGCATGACTTACCCTGTGTATGCCCTATTACAGTTCTCCAGGGGCAGAACCAATGCTCTGAGGGACAGAGGCAGTGATACGGTGACCTGAAATTGCTATGAGGCAAAAGCATGGCATTTTCACAGACAGATGTCTTCCCAGGCTAACCTACTTTAGTTTCTTCTTACTACACTATCTATCTATCTATATATTGCCAAACACCATGATCATCAAAGGGGTGGTCAAAGTACAACATAAAACACACATTTGGATACAAGAAAAATATTCTTTCTGCAATCTGCCCCAGAGCAGAGCAAAAGACCCTTATCCCCCAGGGAGGCAGGGAGGATACACTCTAAACTGTTACTGGTACTCTTATCTTTGTTGTGCTTACCTCATTGCCATAACACATGAGGTGGTGTACTGTTATGAGTGCTTTGAAGACTATGACCCATGACTGCATCTGTGCTCGCTCTATCAACAGGTTGGCCAGCTGGGGGATGGACACATTCGGCTCGTTGGTACACTGCAGCAGATCTGAGGAAGGATGGACGTATTAGAATAATGGAGGCTTACAGGTACAGTGGTAGTTATAAAGTATGGTATACAGGAAATAAAATTATAGTTAAAAGATCACTATAAATACTAAGTGATCAATATGAGAAAAGATGAAAGCATCTGATCCAGTGCCTTTCTATGGAAGATAGAATTTATTTCAAAATCTTAGTTAACTATGAAATTGATAATGTAAAAATATAAAAATATAACAAACTAAAGTCAATCAATAAAGGTGACCTGTGATGCAATGGTAGCATGTTTGATTCACAATTAAAAGGTCCTGGGTTCAATTCCCAGGCAGGGCTAGCTGGATGGCC
>CM064521.1:59496210-59533387 GCA_032716605.1 Paralithodes platypus | reverse complement strand
CTAGTTCCTGGTGGGTGTCGGCCCAGGTAGAGCAGTGCGTGAGGGCTCTCCTAACATAGGCGGAGATGGAGGATAGAAGATAACGGCGGGGGCATTCACTATCACCGTTGAGGCATTGTCCTGTGTTAGTTGGTTTAATGTAGACGGTGGTTTTGAACCCATGGTCGTTCAAGCTACGAGGATGTCGAGGAAGGGGAGTTGTCCATTGTTAGATTTTTCAAAGGTGAAGTTAAGTCCGGAGGAGGTCATGAAGCGACGCTGGAGTTCCTGTAGTTCGTGGAGGTCCTTGATTTGCACGAAGATGTCTCCACGTATCTACAGTAGACGGCGGGTCGTTGGGCAGCCAGGAGCTCTTCCTCGATGGTACCCATGAAAAAGTTCGCAAAAAGAACTCCTAGGGGGCTGCCCATCGCCACACCGTCTATCTGCTTGTACATGTTGCCCCGGGGGCAAAGGAAGGGGGCCTCCTTGGTACATAGCTCCAGTAGTGTTTTCAGGGCCTTCTCCGGGATGTCCAGTGTTGGTGTATCAGGGCAATGATAAATTCGACGTAGAATCATGTCAATGGTCCTAACCAACCTAAACCAACAAAAGGATATATAAACCTTACTAACACCATTCTGACCCTGGACCAAGAAGACCTCCTCAACAAAGGCCTCAACTGCCACTACAGCTCCAAACCTGGCCCCCACCGGAAACGCCTAGAAACGGAAATCCTCCTGGACGACATCCTACGACTCAAGAAGGATGGCAAGGTCACCACTACTCCCGCCCTACAACCTACTCTCCTCGCTGAAGCCGCCAAAACCAGAGGAACTCACCATAGCAAAATACTCAACAAACAACACTTCCAAGCTGCCAAACTATTAAGAGACAACCCCAACATCATCATCCGTCGTGCGGATAAAGCCTCCTGCCTCGTGATCCATGACAAGGAGGAATATCTTAGAAAAATGGACGTCATCTTAAGTGACAACACTAAATTTAAAAAGATCACCCGCAACCCAACCGACGAAATCAAACGTATTGCCAACACCACCATCACCGCCATCAACGCCAAACAAGGAGGGATCCACCTTAAAAAACTCGTCGGAGAATACACCCCTGGTTATGCGTACGGAACCATCAAAACACACAAACCTGGGAACCCCCTCCGCCCCATCATCTCCCAGATCCCCACTGCCACCTACCAGATCGCCAAGGCCCTGAACAACCTCCTCACCCCCTACGTGCCCAGCCAATTCAACCTTAACTCAGCCCACGATTTCTTGGAAATTTTACGAGACGCCCCCCGTAACAACAACCACACAATCGCCTCTCTCGACGTAGAAAGCCTGTTCACCAACGTGCCAGTGGATAGGACCATTGACATGATTCTACGTCGAATTTATCATTGCCCTGATACACCAACACTGGACATCCCGGAGAAGGCCCTGAAAACACTACTGGAGCTATGTACCAAGGAGGCCCCCTTCCTTTGCCCCCGGGGCAACATGTACAAGCAGATAGACGGTGTGGCGATGGGCAGCCCCCTAGGAGTTCTTTTTGCGAACTTTTTCATGGGTACCATCGAGGAAGAGCTCCTGGCTGCCCAACGACCCGCCGTCTACTGTAGATACGTGGATGACATCTTCGTGCAAATCAAGGACCTCCACGAACTACAGGAACTCCAGCGTCGCTTCATGACCTCCTCCGGACTTAACTTCACCTTTGAAAAATCTAACAATGGACAACTCCCCTTCCTCGACATCCTCGTAGCTCTGAACGACCATGGGTTCAAAACCACCGTCTACATTAAACCAACTAACACAGGACAATGCCTCAACGGTGATAGTGAATGCCCCCGCCGTTATCTTCTATCCTCCATCTCCGCCTATGTTAGGAGAGCCCTCACGCACTGCTCTACCTGGGCCGACACCCACCAGGAACTAGAAAGACTATCCCAAGTTTTAGTAAATAACGGATACTCCAACTCCGACATCTCCAGCACCATCAACCACCATCTTGAAAAATGGTACACCCAAAGCCCTCCCAACATTGACCCCCCCAATGAAATTAAGATCTTCTACCGCAATTACATGTCCTCTGAACACAAAAATGACGAGGCCGTCTTAAAAGAAATAATCTCCAAGCATGTCCACCCAACCAACCCGGAAAACAAAATCAAATTAATAATTTATTACAAATCCCCCAAGACCTCCAACCTCGTTCTCCGCAACAAACCAGCCTCCACTAAGATAAAGAGCCCGATGACCGACGATCACGTCATTTACCAACATACCTGTAATTATGAGGACTGTGGACCTCATTCCTATATTGGTATGACGCAGACTCGTCTTTCACGTCGGTTAACTCTTCACCTTCAGGCTGGAGCCATCAAAGACCACTATCTCACCCCTAACCACCCTCACCTCACACGCAACGAGTTAGAGAAACACACCACCATACTCGATAAAGAAAGTGACCCAAGGAGATTACCTATACTCGAAGCTTTATATATCCAAGCCTTACATCCCAACATCAACAACCAAACTCTGGACCTTCAGATCCTTCCTTCTGCCAAAAGGCACTACCCTACAGGACCTAACACCCCTCCTCGCCCCCCGGTGCCCTTGACGCAGCCCCCCGCGCTACCTCCTTCAGCTTCGTCTTCTGCAGGCGCCACACAACTTAGGCCACGCCCCTCGACACGCAGCCAATCAGCTTCGACCCCACCTATCGACCACCATCCCGCATCCAGTGCGCATGCGTGAAGCGTTTACCCCCTTTTTCTCTCCTAGTTTTCCCTTCCACCAATAGCAGACTTTTGCCCCCTGTTTTCCGCCTCCTCTGATCCTCCACCCTCTATATATACCCTTCCTGTTTACCTTTTATATCATTCCTTCCTTACTTGATAATGCTGGTTGTCCAGTGAAACGCGTCGTATATCCTGTATCATCATGTACTTTAATGTAACCCTGTACCACCATGAATTTTGCTCATCTCCTTCATCTACTTCCTGCCACCCAGCGAAAACTCATCAGAGACCTGGAAACTTTGAATAATAAAATTTCCAACGCAGAAATTGCCATTTCTTTCAACCTCGTATGTATTAAAGAAAATTTATTACCTGGCTTTACCAACATATATATATATATATATATATATATATATATATATATATATATTATAATGTGAAATCTTGTAAATACACTAAAAGTAAAGTAATACTCACCCAGCCAGCAGAGTAGCAGACAGAGGTTCGGTAAAGTCGGCATCTCTCACGGGAGCCTGGTGAGGGGCAAACAAAACACTGCTATTAAGGAGGGTCACCGTATTGTTTTAGCTTTCTCTCCTTTTCTCTCTTTCCCTGGCTTGTATCCATTCGGCCCCATTTAGCCACCTGTTTTAAGACGTTTATCCCCATCCAGGTGTCGATTTCTTCCTGGCGAGCAATAGCGAGCCAGCATTGTTTGGAGAAAACCGGCTTCGCCGGAGACAGTTTTCTATCGAAAAATATACAAATTTAGCTTGCTGTCAAAACAAAAATATATATATGCTGGCTCGCTACCGCTCGCCAGGAAAATATTGACACCTGGATGGGGGTAAACATCTTAAAACAGTAGGTTGAATGGGGCCGAATGGATACAAGCCAGAGAGAGAAAGAGAGAAAAAGCGAGGTGGGCTCCCTTAATACTCTATAACCATCATTACAACGCTTATTACTTATACAAACACATACATTACTTATATAAACACATACATTACTTATACAAACACATACATTACTTATATAAACACATACATTACTTATACAAACATACATTACTTATATAAACACATACATTACTTATATAAACACATACATTACTTATACAAACACATACATTACTTATATAAACACATACATTACTTATACAAACACATACATTACTTATACAAACACATACATTACTTATATAAACACATACATTACTTATATAAACACATACATTACTCATATAAACACATACATTACTTATACAAACACATACATTACTTATATAAACACATACATTACTTATATAAACACATACATTACTTATATAAACACATACATTACTTTAATAACACATACATTACTTATATAAACACATACATTACTTATATAACACATACATTACTTATATAACATACATACTTATATAAACATACATTACTTATACACATACATTACTTATATAACACATACATTACGTATATAAACACATACATTACTTATATAGACACATACAGTACTTATATAAACAAATAGATTACTTATACAACACATACATTACTTATAAACACATACATTACTTATACAAACACATACATTACTTATATAAACACATACATTACTTATATAAACACATACATTACTTATATAAACACATACATTACTTATATAAACACATACATTACTTATACAAACACATACATTACTTATATAAACACATACATTACTTATATAAACACATACATTACTACTACTTACTACTACTATTAATGATCACCTATATTATTATTGCAAATGAATTGCAACTTATTCTGAAATATTTGAAACACCACAACGCTATAAAAGAAATACATAACAGTATTGATTCAACAGAAAGCATAACACTACAATAACAGTGCTCACAAAGAATAAATATTACCCATGACTTAAATATATACATACGGAAGTCACATGTATATTATTGCCTCTGATATCGTTATAGAAAAGAAAATACTCAAGAAACCCCTAAAAAAAAAAAAAAAAACACACACACAATTATACTAATGAGGAAGCAGCAAGACAAGAAAACGACGAGCGCTCATCACGAAAACAAAAATGAAACCGAAAACGCGACGTCTGCTCTTCACGCTCAAAGAAAACGCGGTGTGCTCGCTTTTAAGGGGGTACTACTCGCTTTTTCTGGACACCCTTCTCCCTCATGTTTAGCATATTAGTTTTGAGGTTTTAAGACGTTCGTTCCGTTAGTTTGGCGATTATTTTGAGACCTTTCGTCCCATTTGTTCGTCAATGTTAAGGCTTTTCGTGCCCTGTAGGTGTCGAGTTATCCTGGCGAGCGAAAGCGAGCCTCTAATTTAAGAAGGAGCCGGGACATTTTTCTCTCGAAAAATGTACAAATTTATCTTGAACGGGGGTCTAGGGGTGTTCTTCTAATCTTGATGGAGGTCTAGTGAGGAAACTCAAACATAAATTAATAGATAAATATATGTACCAAAAACCAACCAGTACCCCCTTAATTAATGGCGGTGACTATGGTATTATTCCCAGGGTCCTTCCTACTCTTGTTACTACCTGGCTCCCCCTTCACCTGTCTCCGCTAACGAACTAGGCCCAGGTGAAACGCGTCAACGAGGTGTCTGAAAAATGGTCACGAAATATGAGAAGGGGGAAGTAGAATGGAAAGAGTATTATTATTGTTGTTATTATTATTATTATTATTATTATTATTATTATTATTAACCTATCTATCTATCTATGTATCTCTCTCTTTATGTGTCTATCTATCTCTCTCTCTCTCTGAAAAAGAAAAAGAAAGGGATTTTTTTTTTTTTTTTTTATGTAAGTGTGTGTGTGCACTGTACAGTATGTGTATATATACTGTGTATATATGTATGTATGTATGTGTATGTGTGTATATGTGTGTACCGGTGTATGTATGTATATATATGTATATATATATATATATATATGCATATATACATATATAGTTTGTAAGGCCAGACTGCCTAGTAAGGACCTTGAGGTCTGTGTGGTCTGTGTATCTATGTAGCTCTATGTAGCTCTCTCTCTCTCTCTCTCTCTCTCTCTCTCTCTCTATATATATATATATATATATATATATATATATATATATATATATATATGGGTGTCCATCCAACATCTAGGGGTTATTGTGGTAGTTTTATCTAATTAATATTCATGCTTGTCGTAGATTTTATCAAGCCAATTAATTTTAGTTTAGCTCCTAAACTAAAATAAGCACCGCCTCACCAGTCCCCCGCTCCCCCCCACGACCCCACTTAAAGGTAAATTCATACATTTGTAATTTGACTTTCTCCCAATTTGTAGGGTTGCTAACTCTCGCCCAGAATAATATTAAAATCCTAAATGTGGTGAAATTTCTTAAATGGCCAAAAAAAAAAATATCTATATAAAAAAACTAATAAAACTAATAGGCTAATAATTTAAAAAAAAAAGGGGATTCACAAAGACCACCCCTCGCATTAGATAGGAGTATACAGTACACGTGTCGAACAGCGCAACACTAATCAAATTTAATATACAAAGTTTGGAATTAATATGACAGAGATATATAGCAATTTATGATACTCCGTGGATTATTAATTAAGGGGAGATCTCCACTTGAGGGATTTTTTTCTTGACCCCTTTCTCCCTCATGTTCAGCCCCATTGCTTTTGATACTATAAAACGTTTGCCCCATTAGTTTAGCAATTATAAGAACTTTCACCCCATATTAAGACCTGTCATGCCATTCAGGTGTCGATTTTATCCTGGCGAGCGATAGCGAGCCAGTAATTTAAGAGAAACCGGCCTTCGGCCGGGAAATTTTTCTACCGAAAAATTTAAAAATTTATCTTGAAAGCGACTCAAGGGGGTGTAATTTTAAGCTCGATGGAGGTCTAGGGAACAAACTAAATACCTCCCCTTAATATCCGTACTGTGTTTTATATTTACTGCAGGCGTGGAATATACAATTAGAACAATTGGAACATTACATTAATTACATCAGTAAATAACATATAGAAATAATAATCCGAACCCTTCCGAGAGGGGATCCTTGCCTTAGACTTGAATCCCAAATAATAAATAATACTATTATTATTTATAACAATAATAGCAATAATTTAACATTTGTCAGCCAGAGTGGACAGAAGGGTGCTGAGCTGGTATGGTCATGTTGAACGAATGGGAGATGAAAGGCTTACAAAGAGAATATATGAGTCAGATACAAGGGGAGATAGAAGGGCAGGAAGACCCCCATTGAGATGGAGAGACTGTGTAAGACAAGCTTTGGATGATAGAGGAATGACTATAGATCAGGCAGAGGAAGTGGTAATAAACAGGAATGAATGGAGAATGCTTGTGAATAGTTGAGTGAAACGTGGTCATTTGGGGGAAGGGGTCGGGCGCAAGTTGGACTAGATAATAGTCCATCAGGCGCCTGGCCCCGGGGAGACAATTAATATGAAGGGTGCGCCTGGAAGTGTGGTGGGCGGGCTTGTGGCTTTGGCTCCGCTACATGTCTGCCTGCCGAAATCGGAGCCTCTCCGGGTGGTCGGGGGCCAGGGGAGTGCTGGAGCGACCTTGGTGACCCTGGTCTCTGGGTATTCTCCTGGGTGACCTAGATGTGTGTGAATTTTGTGTTTTGTCTGTGTTTGTTCGCTGTTTTGTCTTGTGTTTTGTGTTTTCCTGTTCCTGCTCTGTCTTGAGTCGGCCACCCCCAAGAAAAAATAAATAAATAAATAAATAATAAAGTAGAGGAAAACAAAAAAATTGAAAAGTGGGGATTGGGCCTGAGCATATAGATAGATAGATAGATAGATTATAACAATTATAACTTGAAAGAAGAATAACAGCTCGAATTGAAAGCAAAATTGACCTAATTATGCAATGAACAAAATACAACACGAACAAGAACAACAATTCAACAGTATGTTCAGAAATATTGGCTTCTTATGTTGTAAAATAGCGAGGCATTCCGTGTTTACTGGACGAGTGTTGTTCGCAATATTAAAAGAGCGAAGAAAAATAGAGTTTGCCAGCTGCTGAAGTGGGAGGAGAATAAACCATGATATACCGCGGTACTTGGAAATGCCTGGGGTTTATACATCTGCATACGGCTATATATATACGTACACACACAGATTAAAATACAGACACACACGCACACAAAGCAATACACACACAGATAAACATACACACACACTAACAATACACACATAAACAATACACACACGCAAAAACAACACAAAACACAACCACACTCACAATGCATACATACACACATATTCACACACAATACAATACATACACGCATAAACAATACACACACACACACATAAACGTACCCATACAAACATGAACACAAACTACACACACACATACACACACACTCACATAATCACCGTAAGTACACACACACTCTCTCTCTCTATAACACACACACACACACACACACATACACACACACACATACACACACACACATACACACACACACACACACACAGACACACACACGCATTGGGTGGCTTCGGCTTATTTTTTACCAGAGAACCATATTAACACCATTTATATACCCATATATATTTAATATACAGTATGTGTCCCAGAGAGTGAACACCCATATGATATCATGCCCCAGTGCCTCTACAGTTGCCTGGCTTGCTTCCGAGAACTACACACTAAATCACAATATATTCCCGCGGCTGTTACAGGGATCGGCTAAATATATATTTATAATAATAATAATGAGAGGGTGTATGAGAGCGAGGTGGAGGGACAGAGGGGGAGAGGTAGACCGAATATGAGGTGGAAGGATGGAGTGAGGAAGTACATGAACGAAGGTGGTGCTGGTTGGGGGGAGGGGCGTCGACTGACTGGGGACAGAGGTGCATGGGGGCGGTTCGTTCGTGGCCACCCCTTCGGGGATCACGGCGTCAGGCAATAGATAGATAGATAGAATAATAATAATAATAATAATAATAATATTATAAATAATAAAAATGCCGTAATTATAATACTAATCTATTTATCTATTGCCTGACGCCGTGATCCCCAAAGGGGTGGCCACGTACGAACCGCCCCCATGCACCTCTGTCCCCAGTCAGTCGACGGCCCTCCTCCCAACCAGCACCGCCTTCATCCATATACTTCCTCACTCCATCCTTCCACCTCTCGTTCGGTCTACCTCTCGCTCTCTGTCCTTCCACCTCGCTCTCATACTAATAATAAATAATAATAATAATAACAATAACAATACAAATAAATCTAGGTCGTCATTTCTCTCTAGCGTCCGCTCCGAGATTCAATAGCGTTGTAACAGCCAACAGGGACCATTACCCATCGCCTTGCTCATGGGAGACGGTACCAACCAAGGCTAGTCAAGAAAAACACTTCCCACTTATGCGGGCGCGAAGTCTAGACTCCCCGGGTAGGAAGTCAAGATACTCTCCACTAGACCATCGGGTAGCCTATTAAAAAAAAAATATAATAATAATAAACAATTAAATGAATAAATAAATAAAATAAAAGTCACATAGAATTCAATTATACAACAAAATAGCCTCTAACTTCTACACTAATTCAGTTACTTCTAAAATAACAGGTAATTTACAAACCTATATTACAGGATACATAACTTGCAGAAAATTGAATATCCTATATCTATAATACAGTGAAAATATAAGCCTTACATGTTTATCAACTGTACACACACACACACACACACACACTCAAACACAAACACACACACACACCCACACACACACACACATTTTCAGCCATTTATTGCATTGGGAACATCAGTAATTCCCTTGCCCTCTTGTCCATCCGGCATTAAGGGAGGTTACCGATTTTTTTTTTATCTTTCTCTCCTTTTCTCTCTTTCCCTGGCTTGTATCCATTCGGCCCCATTCAGCCATCTGTTCTAAGACGTCTATCCCCATCCAGGTGTCGATTTCTTCCTGGCGAGCGATAGCGTGCCAGCATTGTATGGAGTAATCCGCCTTCGCCGGAGATATTTTTCTATCCAATAATGTAAAAATTTAGCTTGCTGTCAAAAAAAAAAAAAAAAAAAATATATATATATATATGCTGGCTCGCTACCGCTCGCCAGGAAAATATTGACACCTGGATGGGGGTAAACGTCTTAAAACAGTAGGCTGAATGGGGCCGAATGGATAAAAGCCAAAGAGAGAGGGAGAGAAAGGGAAAAAAGCGAGGTGGGCTCCCTTAAACAAAGCACACACCGAAGCCTTTGCTGAGGTAAGCTTATATTATGTGGTGTTATTACAGGTACATGGGTGGTGGAGGGAGGGGGGGGGGGGGGAACAAGGGGGGATAGTCTTGTTTTCATTGTAGGGATGTTTTTTATTTTTTGTGTGGGTTTGTGTGTGTAGGTGTAGGTGTGGGTGTGGGTGTGTGTGTGTGTGTGTGTGTGTAGGTGTGGGTGTGGGTGTGTACTGTAGGTGTGATTGTGGGTGTGGGTGTGTACTGTAGGTGTGAGTGTGGGTGTGGGTGTGTACTGTAGGTGTGAGTGTGGGTGTTGTGAGGTGTTGTGTGTACTGTGTGATTGTGGTGTGGTGTGTACTGTAGGTGTGGGTGTGGGTGTGTACTGTAGGTGTGATTGTAGGTGTGGGTGTGGGTGTGTACTGTAGGTGTGATTGTGTGTGTAGGTGTGGGTGTGGGTGTGTACTGTAGGTGTGATTGTAGGTGTGGGTGTGGGTGTGGGTGTGTACTGTAGGTGTGATTGTGGGTGTCCATTACTGTTAAAAAAATAATAATAATGATGATAATAATATTATGTAATATAGTAACACAAATAATGATAAGACGAAGAAATACTACTACTACTACTACTACTACTACTACTACTACTACTAATAATAATAATAATAATAATATCATTACTTCTAAGACGAATATCATCATTAATAAACAACTTGCATATACTGCATGTTCAGTCAGTTAGTAAAAAATATTGGAATGTAGAACTTTATGCTAACATACAGTACATTAATGTACAAATGTACATAATTTACATAAGATATGTTGATTACATAAGGTATATATATATATATATATATATATATATATATATATATATATATATATGTATGTATATGTATATATATATACAGTATATATATATCATTATATATATCATATTATTATACAGTATATATCATTCTATCCTTACTTGATAATGCTGGTTGTCCAGTGAAACGCGTCGTATATCCTGTATCATCATGTACATTAATGTAACCCTGTACCACCATGAATTTTGCTAACCTCATTCATCTACTTCCTACCACCCAGCAAAAACTCATCAGAGACCTGGAAACCTTGAATAATAACATTTCCAACGCAGAAATTGCCATTTCTTTCAACCTCGTATGTATTAAAGAAAATTTATTACCTGGCTTTACTAACATATATATATATACAGTATATATATATATATATATATATATATAAAAGTATATATATATATATATACAGTATATATATATATATATATATATACAGGATATATATATATATATCTACAGGATAGAAAGACCATGTTTAGGTGTGTGTGTGTGTGCGTGTGCGTGTGCGTGTGTGTGTGTGTAGATTATACGTGTGCGTGTCTGTGTGCGTGTGTATACCTTTTTCCATGCACGTATCTCCCTGCCTTAAAACACACAAGGATACACTGCAATGCTAAATCAATTTTCAGGCCAGCCGTGTCCCCAGAATTTTAACACCCACATTTTATCACTAGAATTATATCACTGGATATCACCTGAATTTTATCACCAGAATTATTTCACCCGAATTGAATTACCAGAAACATATCACTAACATCATATCACTAGAATTTGATCACTGGAATTTTATCACCCGAATGTTATCACCAGAAACATATTATCAACATTATATCACTAGAATTTGATCACGAGAATTATATCAACCCGAATGTTATCACTAGACAGATATCACCCGAATGTTATCAGCAGAAAGATATCACTCGAATTTTATCACTAGAGAATTATATAAAACAAAATTGATCACTAGAATTATGTCAGTAGAATTAATAAAAAAGTCACCAAAATGATTTAACAAGATCATTATCATCGGCCTTTCCAATCACCAAAACATCGCACCAATAAAATCATATATGCACCAATAATTGATAACCAACATAATTATACAACTATAATTCATATAACCAGAAATGCTTCACCAGAATTATATTACCAAAATTGTGAAAGTTTAATCAAAAGATAATTACATCATAACCGTTTCATCACCAGCATTGTTAAATATTAATTAAAATCACCACAATTAGTTTTAACCCTTTGAGTACCAGCGACGTGTGTTATACTGTATTCTAGCTATATTTAGACGATATTATGCAGCTTAGGAAGGATCTGTGGTAGTTAAAAGGATTGGTTGAGATAGTTTAAAGCCTTATTTTTTGCCAGAGGTCCTTCCTAAGCTGAATGAAATCCTCTTGTAGTTGCCAGAATATGATGAAAAGTACGTCCGTGGTACAGTCGCGCTAATAAGTCATGACTCGGCACCAAGTATGTTTTGATTAATAATTGGTATCAGCAATATCTAAGCTTCATTTCTTCTTACCGAGTGAAATATACAAACATGTTCCTACATTTATATATGCTACCACCACCAACAGTGTTAGATAGAAGATATATGCATTGTCTCAGTATATTTGGATGCTTGACTGTAAAAAAAGATATCTCAAAAAGTTATAAACCAATCTTCACGAAATTTGGTGGTCAGATAGGATATGGGCGAAGGAAGGGTGGATGGGCATACATATTTCCTCATTTATATGTTTTTATTATGTCTTTAGTTTCCTCCCTAGACCTCCATCAAGCTTAAACAAAAACATCCCCCAAGACCTTCCTTCATGATAAATTTGTAAATATTTCGCTAGAAAAATGTCCCGGCCAAAGGCCGGTTCCTCCTAAATTACAGGCTCGCTATCGCTCGCCACGAAAAAATCGACACCTAAATGACACGAAGTCTAACTATTGACAAAGAAATGGGGCGAAAGGTCTTAAAATCGCCAAACTAATGGGTCGAACGTCATAAAATCTGAAAACCAATGAGACTAAACACGAGGGAGAAGGGGTACCAGAAAAACGACCCATCTCCCCTTAACCCCTTCTGTACCGGCGATGTACTTTTCATTATATTTTGGCAACTATTAGATGATTTTGAACAGCTTAAGAAGGACGTCTACCCATTAAAAGGCAACAGACTATCTAAATAAATCCGTTTAGCTACCATATATTCTTCCTAAGCTCATAACATTAATCCGTTTAGCTACCATATATTCTTCCTAAGCTCATAAAATTAATCCGTTTAGCTACCATATATTCTTCCTAAGCTCATAAAATTAATCCGTTTAGCTACCATATATTCTTCCTAAGCTCATAACATTAATCCGTTTAGCTACCATATATTCTTCCTAAGCTCATAAAATCGTCTAAATGTAGCTGAAATAAAGTATAAAAGACGTCACCGGTACAGAAGGGGTTAAGAAGGCAATCGGTAGAGCGCATACCTCCGCCAGCATAGGTGGAGATAATTAGTACCTATCGGCTTTTATATATGTTTATCCATTTTCGTAATGTTTCCCTTTGTAATGTGTTAAGTTATCCTGGTGTGTGTGTGTGTGTGTGTGTACTTACTCTAGTTGTACTTACTCTAGTTGTATTGCGGGAGTGAGCATGCTCGTTATTTCCCGCCTCCTATATGTGTAGGTGTTATATGTATCGTTGGAATGGCTGTGGATGTGTGTGTAGTCTGTATTTTTAGCCAATTGGCGACATCGGAAACGAAGGCTTAGGGTGGATCTGTATGGTACCATTCTCACTATAGACGGTACCGTCTCGCCCGAAGGCTTAGGTAGCCATCAGCTTAGGTGAACCATATGATACCCATCTCGCCTTGTACCATTTTTGCCAACCCCAGATGGGACGTCACAACATCGTCCACTTATTCCAGGTACCTATTTACAGCTAGGTGAACTGAGGCTAACACATGAAAGGAGACAAGCCCAATTTGTCTCCGCCTGGCCGGGGATTGAACCCCCGACCCCTCGTGTGTGAGACGAGAGCTCTACCTACTAGGCTACGGGCTGTGTGTGTGTGTGTATATATATATATATATATATATATATATATATATATATATATATATGTGTGTGTGTGTGTGTGTGTGTGTGTGTGTGTGTGTGAGAGTATATGTGTGTATATATATATATATATATATATGTGTATATTTACTTCGTTAATAATGTATGCATTGAAAACAAATATGTTGGTTAAATAAATATTTAATCCTGTTTCTCCCCGGGTATGTTCAGTTCCCATAATTGTTACTGAGAGATTCACGAAAAAATAATTTCAAAATAAATATAGAAATAGTGTTCAGGTTTCAGTTGATGTTGCATTCACTATGAATTGTTTATTTGTTTGCAACTGCAAAGGATTACACAAATAATAATGTGAGCCAATATATTCAATACTACGATATATATATACTGAAGAGACTTGATTATAGCAAATACTTTCCAAATATTTGCATTGCCTGGCCCAACTAAATAACATGACTTCTGGTAATCTCCCAAATTTAACATTTAGTGTTGTGTTTGAAGTTAATTGATGTTAACAATAACACTAAACACCTAAATTGCATCCACCGATTGGAAATGTGCTGGGGGGGGGGGGGGGGGGGGCGAACTACTAAATACATAAAAATATAAATATAAATAAAATTATATATATATATATATATATATATACCGGTATATATATATATATATATATATATATATATATATATATATATATATATATATATATATAAATAAAATATATATATATATATACCGGTATATATATATATACTGTATATATATATATATATATATATATATATATATATATATATATATATATATATATATATATAGAGAGAGAGAGAGAGAGAGATAGTAAATATTGTATATTGAACATACGAAGGGAGAGTGCAGCCATCTTGAATTACCTGAAAATATTACAGGTATTGTTTTTCCCTGTGATTTTGTATTCCTTGATATAATGTACCGACCAATTTGTGTACAGTGTGAATACAAACAGTCCTGAACACTATCTGTAACCAACTGTACACACACGAACACTAAAGTCGTGATATAAACATCCTCTGTTGATCCTCTGTTGGACATCCTCGTTGATTCATTTAAACTCCGCCTAGACAAATATCTCGCATCAAACCCGCGACTGACTGCGTTTGTAAATGAATAACTTTATTTTATCCCCCCCTCAGTTACTAACCCATCTGTCCCCTACTAACTTCCTAATCCTGCCACGGACATTTGTTCCAGGGCAGTAATTCCCTTTCCAATGTTCCCTTACCCACTCTAAACCACTGTTTGGACACTTGATCCTCAGTGTTTTGGAGGACAAGCAACCTAGAAGGGTCACTAGATCTGTTGTTGCTTGATTTCCTTTGTACTCCTTTGTACTCCTTTGTTAAGGAAGCCCACCTCGGTTTTTTCTCTTTCTCTTCCTCTCTCTTTGGCTTGTATCCATTCAGCCCTATTCAGCCTACTATTTTAAGACGTTTACCCCCATCCAGGTGTCAATATTTTCCTGGCGAGAGGTAGCGAGCCAGCATATATATATTTTTGTTTTGACAGCAAGCTAAATGTTTAAATTTTTCGATAGAAAAATGTCTCCGGCGAAGCCGGAATCAAGGCATTTACGGAGGGTGACCTGATTTTTCTCTGTCTTGGTTGTACCCATTCGGCCCCATTTAGCCTACTGTTTTAACCCTCTCACATCCTTATGACGCAGAGGTTGCCAGCTTAGCAATAAGAAATAGATTACTCTCACTCTTATAATTACCTCTCCAAAATTAGTTTTCTGCCCACAGCTAACTCAAAGACAACTGCAGAGGTTGAAGTAAATAAACTAAAGGTTTATAAATACCCCTGACGGTAACAAAGGCTTTAAAGTATCCCCAATAGGCTCAAAAATTGCGTCAGGACGTGAGAGGGTTAAGACATTTATCCCCATCCAGGTGTCAATTTTATGGAGAAATACGGCTTCGCCGGAGACATTTTTCTATCGAAAAATTTACAAATTTAGCCAGCTGTCTAACTCATTACCCCAAATATGATGACTCGCTATCGCTCGACAGGAAGAAATCGACACCTGGATGGGGATACACGCCTTAAAACAGTTGGCTGAATGGGGCCGAATATATACAAGCCAGAGAAAGAGAGAAAAGGAGAGCAAAAAAGCCTGTGACCCCCCCTTAACAGTTTGGGGGATAAAGTTCAGGAACACGGGGAACTATTCTGTTATTTTTAATATTCGACGATCTCTGACATTGCTTTTACCCAGCCTATTAATCATGCATAGTCCATTGCATACAAGATAAATATTGCATTTATTTATTTATTCATAAAAAGTGTATATATATATATATATATATATATATATATATATATATATATATATATATATATATATATATTATATTCTCTTTTAAACAGACGAGGTTAATAGCAATAGCAGTTTCAGCATTCAGGATTTTATTGGTACAGCTTTCAATAGTTCTAACAATTTTCCTCTGGGGTTCAGAGATGAGGTACAAAAGGTTAGCAAACAAAGTAAGTAAAGTTAGTAAAAAGTTAGTAAAGTTAGTAAAGTTAGTATAAAGTTAGTAAAGTTAGTAAAGTTAGTAAAGTTAGTAAAGTTAGTAAAGTTAGTAAAGTTAGTAAAGTTAGTAAAGTTAGTAAACAAGGTTAGCATGGATCCACCATGAATTTTGCTAACCTTTTGTACCTCATCTCTGAACCCCAGAGGAAAATTGTTAGAACTATTGAAAGCTGTAACAATAAAATCCTGAATGCTGAAACTGCCATTGCTTTTAACCTCGTCTGTTTAAAAGAGAATCTATTACCTGGCTATACTAACATACATATATATATATATATATATTATATACAGTATATATATACTGTATACATGTACTGTATAACCAGAATAAACCACCATTAAATATGCAATTATAAATATTGTTGCCAGACTCAGTGCTGCTTTCAAACAATGCTATAAACCCTTTCAGATTACATTTACAACTTACGCAGAGGTATTTTTAAGGGGGGGGGGGGGGGATGGGCGTATTTATTGACTTTCATATATCTATCTATCTATTTATCTATTGCCTGACGCCGTGATCCCCGAAGGGGTGGCCACGAACGAACCGCCCCCATGCACCTCTGTCCCCAGTCAGTCCGACGTCCCTCCCCCCAACCAGCACCGCCTTCGTTCATGTTTCATATATCATTCTATCATTTTTGTTTATAGTTACCTCCATCAAACAATAAAAATACACACTCCCAAGACCCTCCTTCAAGATATATGTGTAAATTTGTCGATAGAAAAATTTCTCTTAAAATTAGAGGCTCGCTATCGCTCGCCAGGAAAACATCGACACCAAAATGACACAAAGTCTTAATATTGACAAATAAATGGGGTGAAAGGTCTTAAAATCTGAAAACTAAAGGGGTTAAGCATGAGGGAGAAGGGGGACCAGCAAAACGACCCGTCTCCCCTTAAGCTTCATAAATACTGACCGGTATTTAGTTAGAATTACGTATAAATACAAACATATATTATATATTGTAGAGAATTAGCAGGAGGGCGTGAGTTGTTGTTGTTGTTGTTCCCCAAGCTGCCTGGCCGAACAGCCCCAAGGCTCCGAGCAAGGTCAAGGCCATAACCGAGCGCCCCCACAGAACCCTCCCTGCCTATCACAATAAAGCCTGGGTGACCGAAGCCACTCCATGGCGGGGATCGGAGGAGGGTGCGGAAACGCCCGGGAAACCAAAGCCCCACCCAGGGCCCTGTGCCCCTCAGCAATTATGAAGAGAAAGTTGAGGGGCAAAGGAAAAATGTGACGCTTTGGCTTCCAATCTTGGTAGATTGGGAGGTCAATCCACGGAAAAGACGCCGTCACTTGAGATCTAGGAAAGACATAAGTAAAAGGAACAGTCGGAGTAAGCTATGGGTATGGCAGAGATTGCTCAGCTCTCACTCTGATAGACCAGCCCATCACCACATGACTAGAACCCAATCCTCTCAGCATCAGCTAGGAAAGGCCCTAGAAAGCCGCCTTTGGCGGGGGGATAGCTCCCCTATTTCAACCCCTTTCGGGGTTGGGCACCCGCCCGCGTGAGTTGATGTGATGGGTCGTTTTTCTGGACCCCTTTCTCCCTCGTCTTTAGCCCCTTAGTTTTCACATTTTAAGGCGTTCGGCCCCTTAGTTTGGCGATTTTAATACCTTTCGCCCCATTTCTTTGTCAATTTTAAGAAATGTCGTCCCATTTAGGTGTCGATTTTTTCCTGGCGAGCGATAGCGAGCCTGTAATTTCAAGAGAAACCGGCCTTCGGCGAGGACATTTTTCTACTGAAAAATGTACCCATTTATCTTGAAGGGGGGTTTAGTTTTTTTTTCTTCTAAGCTTGATGGAGGTCTAGCAAGGAAACTTAAAAAAAAAAAAAAAAAAAAAAAAAATAATAATAATATACCCAAAAACCAGCCACTGTGCCCTTAAATGCTACTGATTCTAACCCTTTCGAGAAGTGCGTCATGGTTGGAACCTCCCCACACATGATAACAATACTCGATGCATTGCACTAAGTTGGCCCAAATAATAAACTGTGTATAAATAAGGCTTTCCATTTTCCACAGCTAATTATACGAATTCGTGCCAAAATTCAGACTCAGACAACAGTTAGAGGTCGAAATTCAGACTCCGACAACAGTTAGAGGTCGAAATTCAGACTCCGACAACAGTTAGAGGTCGAAATTCAGACTCCGACAACAGTTAGAGGTCGAAATTCAGACTCCGACAACAGTTAGAGGTCGAAATTCAGACTCAGACAACAGTTAGAGGTCGAAATTCAGACTCAGACAACAGTTAGAGGTCGAAATTCAGACTCAGACAACAGTTAGAGGTCGAAATTCAGACTCAGACAACAGTTAGAGGTCGAAATTCAGACTCAGACAACAGTTAGAGGTCGAAATTCAGACTCAGACAACAGTTAGAGGTCGAAATTCAGACTCAGACACCAGTTAGAGGTCGAAATTCAGACTCAGACAACAGTTAGAGGTCGAAATTCAGACTCCGACAACAGTTAGAGGTCGAAATTCAGACTCAGACAACAGTTAGAGGTCGAAATTCAGACTCAGACAACAGTTAGAGGTCGAAATTCAGACTCAGACAACAGTTAGAGGTCGAAATTCAGACTCAGACAACAGTTAGAGGTCGAATCAAACTCCGACAACATGTTAGAGGTCAGACTGACAGGTAGACAGACATTCAGAGGTCGAAATTCGACTCAACTCAGACATTAGAGGTCGAAATTCAGACTCAGACAACAGTTAGAGGTCGAAATTCAGACTCAGACAACAGTTAGAGGTCGAAATTCAGACTCAGACAACAGTTAGAGGTCGAAATTCAGACTCAGACAACAGTTAGAGGTCGAAATTCAGACTCAGACAACAGTTAGAGGTCGAAATTCAGACTCAGACAACAGTTAGAGGTCGAAATTCAGACTCAGACAACAGTTAGAGGTCGAAATTCAGACTCAGACAACAGTTAGAGGTCGAAATTCAGACTCAGACAACAGTTAGAGGTCGAAATTCAGACTCAGACAACAGTTAGAGGTCGAAATTCAGACTCAGACAACAGTTAGAGGTCGAAATTCAGACTCAGACAACAGTTAGAGGTCGAAATTCAGACTCAGACAACAGTTAGAGGTCGAAATTCAGACTCAGACAACAGTTAGATGTCGAAATTCAGACTCAGACAACAGTTAGAGGTCGAAATTCAGACTCAGACAACAGTTAGAGGTCGAAATTCAGACTCAGACAAGTTAGAGGTCGAAATTCAGACTCAGACAACAGTTAGAGGTCGAAATTTGAGCTAACAGTTCGTATATTTTTATGATGAATGAAACAAAATATAGTACCAAGGAAACAGAACAGAGCATCTGTTATGCACAACAAAAACCATAGTAATTTAGCTTTCTATCCTTCTATTACATGGGCTTTAAGGGGAGGTTTTTAGTTGATTCCCTAGACTTCCATCAAACTTAAAATTACTCCCCCTTGACCCCCTTTCAAGATAAATTTGTACATTTTTCGGTAGAAAAATGTCCAGGCCGAAGGCCGATCCCCCTTAAATTACAGGCTCGCTATCGATCGCTAGGAAAAAATCGACACCTAAATGGCACGAATGGTCTTAAAATTGACAGAAATGGGGCGAGGGTTCTTAAAATCGCCAAACTAATGGGGCGAACGTCTTAAAATATCAAAAGCAATGGGGCTAAACATGAGGGAGAAAGGGGTCCAGAAAAAAATCCTCCAGGTCGAAATCTCCCCTTAATACTATCAATATAAATTTATAGAGGTATATATTTCTTCACTCCCTCCTTCACTCCCTCCTCCTCCTCCTTATCCCCCCTCCTCCTCCTCTTTTTCTGACCTCCTTCTCCTTCTCCTCCCCCTCCTCCTTCTCCTTCCCCCTTACTCCTCCTTCTTCCCTCCTCCTCCTCCTCTTTTTCTTACCTCCTTCTCCTTCTCCTCCCTCTCCTCCTTCTCCTTCCCCCTTACTCCTCCTTATCCCCCCCTCCTCCTCCTCTTTTTCTTACCTCCTTCTCCTTCTCCTCCCTCTCCTCCTTCTCCTTCCCCCTTACTCCTCCTTATCCCCCCCCCCCCTCCTCCTCTTTTTATTACCTCCTTCTCCTTCTCCTCCCTCTCCTCCTTCTCCTTCCCCTTACTCCTCCTTATCCCCCCCCCCTCCTCCTCTTTTTCTTACCTCCTTCTCCTTCTCCTCCCTCTCCTCCTTCTCCTTCCCCCTTACTCCTCCTCCTCCTCCTCTTTTTATTACCTCCTTCTCCTTCTCCTCCCTCTCCTCCTTCTCCCTCCCCCTTACTCCTCCTTATCCCCCCCCTCCTCCTCCTCTTTTTCTTACCTCCTCTTCTCCTCTCCTCCCTCTACTCTCCTTCTCCTTCCCCCTTACTCCTCCTTATCCCCCCCTCCTCCTCCTCTTTTTATTACCTCCTTCTCCTTCTCCTCCCTCTCCTCCTTCTCCTTCCCCCTTACTCCTCCTTCTTCCCCCCCCTCCTTCCCCCTTACTCCTCCTTCTTCCCTCCTCCTCCTCTTTCTCGTACCCTCTTCTCCTTCTTCTTGTACCCCTCCTCCTCCTCTTCTTCCCCCTCCCCCCACCACTCCTCCATTAACCAGAAGGGCGCCCCTGTGAACAAGGCCTGTACCCCCCCCCCCACCTCCCATCTACTGTATGTAATTATTCTGGAGACGTCAATAATGTTAAGGGGAGATATCCACTGGAGGGATTTTTTTTTCTTGACCCCTTTCTCCCTCATGCTTAGCCCCATTGTTTTTCTAATTTTAAGACGTTTGCCCCATTATTTTGACGAATTTAAGGACTTTCAACCCATTTCTGTCAATTTTAAGACCTTTCATGCCATTTAGGTGTCGATTTTATCCTGGCGAGCGATAGCGAGCCTGTAATTTAAGAGGAACCGGCTTTCAGCCGGGACATTTTTCTACCGAAAAATGTACAAATTTATCTTGAAAGGGGCTCAAGGGGGTGTAATTTCAAGCTTGATTGAAGTCTGAGAAACACACTAAAAACCTCCCCTTAATCTCCTTCCTCTTCCTCTTCCTTCAATTATTAATCTTCTTTCTCTTCATTCTTTCTTCTATTCCCTCTTCTGTCTTGCTCTCCTCCTCCTCCTCCTCCTCCTCCTCCTCCTCCTCCTCCTCCCTCTTTGCATCTTCTCTCTCCTCTTCCTTCTGTTCTTCCCTTTCCTTCTCTTCCCTATTTTCATCTTGTTTCTTCTCTCTCCCTTTTTCTTTCTCTTTCGCCTCCTCTCTCGCTTTTCATCTTGCTTTATCCGCCCTTCACTCTTTCCCTCTCTTCCTATCCCATCTTTTCTTCCGTGTCCTCCTCTTCCTATTCTGCACACACCCCCCCCCTCCCCCTCCCCCTCCCCCCCCACCCCACCTTCCCTGTATGTATTATTCTCAACACGTCAATGTTCGTCTCTTTCCGCTTCCTCCTCTTTCAATTCTCCTTCTTCTTCTTCTGTTCTTACTTTATTTATATGCCTTCTTTTCTCCTCTTCCCTCTCTTCCTACCCCTTCTTTTCTCCTCTTCCCTCTCTTCCTACCCCTTTTCTCCTCTTCCTCTCTTCCTACCCCTTCTTTTCTCCTCTTCCCTCTCTTCCTACCCCTTCTTTTCTCCTCTTCCCTCTCTTCCTACCCCTTCTTTTCTCCTCTTCCCTCTCTTCCTACCCCTTCTTTTCTCCTCTTCCCTCTCTTCCTACCCCTTCTTTTCTCCTCTTCCCTCTCTTCCTACCCCTTCTTTTCTCCTCTTCCCTCTCTTCCTACCCCTTCTTTTCTCCTCTTCCCTCTCTTCCTACCCCTTCTTTTCTCCTCTTCCCTCTCTTCCTACCCCTTCTTTTCTCCTCTTCCCTCTCTTCCTACCCCTTCTTTTCTCCTCTTCCCTCTCTTCCTACCCCTTCTTTTCTCCTCTTCCCTCTCTTCCTACCCCTTCTTTTCTCCCCCTCCCTCTCTCCCTTCCCCTTCTTTTCCTCCTCTTCCCTCTCTTCCTACCCCTTCTTTTCTCTCCTCTTCCCTCTCTTCCTACCCCTTCTTTTCTCCTCTTCCCTCTCTTCCTACCCCTTCTTTTCTCCTCTTCCCTCTCTTCCTACCCCTTCTTTTCTCCTCTTCCCTCTCTTCCTACCCCTTCTTTTCTCCTCTTCCCTCTCTTCCTACCCCTTCTTTTTCTCCTCTTCCCTCTCTTTCCTACCCCTTCTTTTCTCCTCTTCCCTCTCTTCCTCCCCTTCTTTTCTCCTCTTCCTCTCTTCCTACCCCTTCTTTTCTCCTCTTCCTCTCTTCCTACCCTTCTTTTCTCCTCTTCCCTCTCTTCCTACCCTTCTTTTCTCCTCTTCCCTCTCTTCCTACCCCTTCTTTTCCTCCTCTTCCCTCTCTTCCTACCCCTTCTTTTCTCCTCTTCCCTCTCTTCCTACCCCTTCTTTTCTCCTCTTCCCTCTCTTCCTACCCCTTCTTGTCTTCCCTTTCCTCCTCTTCCCTCTTTTTCATCTTGCTTCTTCTCCCTCATCCCCTTATTTCTCTTCCTTCTATTCCGTCTTCCTCCTCCTCCTCCCTCTTTTCATACCCCTCCTCCTCCTCCTCCCTCTTTTGATACCCCTCCTCCTCCTCCTCCCTCTTTTCATACCCCTCCTCCTCCTCCTTCTCTTCCTCCTCCACTTCTTCTTCCGTATCCTCCTCTCCCTCCCATCTTCCCTTCCACATTATTCTTAAGCTCTGAATGTGACCCTCCTCCTATTTCTCCCCCCCCTCCCCCCCCCCCCAACCCCTTCCTACAATATACTGAAGCTCTGAATATTTCCTTATTTCCGCATTCCCACTCTCTTCTTCTTCTTCTTCTCCTTCTTCCACCTCCTCCTCTCACTCACTCACTCACACTCACTCTCGCGCGCGCTCTCTCTCTCTCGATTTCGTTTCTCTTAATCTACCTCCTCCCCCCCCTCTCTCTCTCTCTCTCTCTCTCTCTCTCTCTCTCTCTCTCTCTCCCGCCCTCCCTCCTGTTATCTCTCTCTCTCTCTCTCTCTCTCTCTCTCTCTCTCTCTCTCTCAGGTCGGTAAACAGAGTCTCGCTATATTCACGGTCCATGTAGCGAAGACTTTACTGGAATGAGGGGGGGGGGAGTCTAGCAAAAAAGCGCTAATATCGGCGGCCGTATTTAGCGCTCCGGGTTTATGCGGCTTTTAGGAGAGGCCGGGCGGTTGGGGGGGCGGTGGTTAGGGAAGGGGTTGGCTTAGCTTAATAGATAGGTGGGTACTGTAGATAGATAGATAAATGATAGATAGATAGATAGATAAATAGATACATAGAAACAGATAGATAGAAAGAGATATAGAGAGATAGAGAGATAGAGAGATAGAGAGATAGATAGATAGATATAGATAGATAGATGAATGTGGCTTTTAGGGGAGCGGGGGAGGGGCCCGGTTGGGGGGATTGGGGGGTAAGGAGGGGTGTTAGGAAGGACTTACAAGTAATCCACCGTAATCCACCTGTTCTGCGTTCTCCCTTCTATGCTGCTCTGTAATTCACTATCTATCTGTCCGTCTATCTGTCTGTCTGTCTGTCTGTCTATCTGTCTGTGTGTCTGTCTGTCCGTCTGAAGAGAGTAGACAGTATTTTGCACACTCTGTTGTACTGCACTAAACAATCTAGATCTCTCCTTCCACTTCCAGTATCTCCTCGGAATGGACCGCAAGGACTCTGAGATACTAGCTATGCCTTGTAACGCATTGTAACTCTAACACTCACTCACTCACTCACAGTCTCTCTCTCTCTCTCTCTGTTCTACAGCATTATAGAGCTATCCCATTCTTTAAATTCTGCTGTAGTTCAGTTTATCTCCTTCCTACCACTGTATACCCCCACACCTCTCTCTCTCTCTCTCTCTCTCTCTCTCTCTCTCTCTCTCTCTATCTTATCTATCAATCTCTCCCTCTCTCTCTCTCTCTAGCCAAAGTAAGACAACAGGAAATTCGCTCCGATAACTTACGGCGTTCGAACCATCGGCCGTGTTTCGGGATCCAATAGTTCGAAGCTTTGATAGCGAGGAAATTGAAAAAAAAAAAAAAAAAAAAAAACGCGGAAATCGAAGTTAAAAAAAAAATTATAATAAAAAGGACAAAATAACACATACACACACACACACATATATATATATATATATATATATATATATATATATATATATATATATATATATATATATATATATATATATATATATATATGTATATATAGATATATATAGATATATATATATATAGTAAATACAAGTACCGGTACCGGTAGTTATATAAATAAAAGAAGTAACAAATAAGATGTACTTATAACATCAAAACAAAGTAGAAAAAATAATAATATATAAAAATCTAAAGTGTGGGTTTAATGTAAAACATATATAAGAGTGTAGTTATAACCGATAAAGAAACTATTGGAGGGCTTAATAGGCGGGAGGGTGGAACATACGAATCAAAACGTTATAGACAAGTTGGGGATGAACGCATAAAAAACGGATATTGGTAGAAGCAATACACGAGATATGGATTTGTTTATTGGAAGTAAGAAATGCATGGATTGATTGGAAGAAACAATGGACGAGATATATATATAGAAACAATGGACGAGATATATATATAGAAACAATGGACGAGATATATATATAGAAACAATGGACGAGATATATATATAGAAACTTCATACAATGATTGAAATAGAGGGATTATATACTGTATATATAGTCCCTCTATTTATAAATAAATATATTTATTGTATTTATTTATTTATAAATATAAATATATATATATATATATATATATATATATATATATATATATGTGTGTGTTTCTAATCTCTCAGTGGGGTTCGAACCGCCGCCCGTCAGGACGATAGCCGACGCTTTAATCAACTACACCACGGCAGTCGTCGGCTATCGTCCTAACGGTCGGCGGTTCGAACCCCACTGAGAGATTAGAAACATTTAGTGGCTCACGTGTATTTGTGATATATATATATATATATATATATATATATTGGTAATAGCAATGTAAGTGATATGTATTTATATATTTATTGTCATATATTTATTGTATTTATTTATTTATATATTTATTATTCTATATTTATTGTCATGAAGAGATTTTATAAATATATATAAACGATATCGGTAATAGTAACGCAGGAGATATTTATTTATTTATTTACAGGAAGAAACTTTAAACAATGATGGAAATGAAGAGATTTTGTTATTATACAAATGGACTAATTTCACTCCAGGGCAGATCCTCCACTTTTTGGCCGAGTTTTTCATTTATTTATTATTTTTCTAGTTTCCTCGCTAGACCTCCATCAAGCTTAAAAAGACGCCCCCTACACCTCCTTTCAAGACATATTTGTAAATTTTTCGGTAGAAAAATTTCCCGGCCGAAGGCCGGTTCCTCTTGAAGTACAGGCTCGCTATCGCTCGCCAGGAAATAATCGACACCTAAATGGCAGGAAAGGTCTTAAAATTGACAGAAATGGGGCGAAAGTTCATAAAATCGCCAAAATAATGGGGCTAAAGATGAGGGAGAAGGTGGTCTAGAAAAGCGCAATATCTCCCCTTAAACGAACTACAAGCGTTATTGTGATTGAACAATACAATAATTCTAAAATATTCATTGTATTGGAACAGTATACGAACAGTGAGGCTGGGAATGAACAAACAAACAAAATACAAAAATATATATAATGAACATTGTTAATCAATTACATTAAAATCCATGCTTTTTATATGCAGACTTGAGAATTAAATGATTTCGAGAGACTCTGATGAACATATGAACATGATGACGTCTTTTCACCCTTGCTTCTGGCTACAATAAGATGATTTTATGCAGTTTCAGAAGGACCTATATTATCCACAGGGATTATTGATATCGTTTTTAATGTAATGAAAATCGTCGACTGGCAACAAGAATAAGATTCAAATTACGTCATCGTACTGAAGGGGTTAATTATCAATATATTCATTGGCTATCAAAATACCTAGGCTGTCAGATTAACCCCTTCTGTTCCGGCGACGTTTTTTTTCGACGCTTTTAGGTAGTTTAAGAAAGATGTGCGGTGGTAATTTTTTTTAAGTGAGATCATTCGAAGCCTGTTAAGGGGAGGTATTTAGTTTGTTCCCTAAGTTTTCATCAAGCTTAAAATTACACCCCCTAGACCCCCTTTCAAGATAAATTTGTACATTTTCCGGTAGAAAAATGTCCCGGCGCTTGCTCTTAAATTACAGGCTCGCTATCGCTCGCCAGGAAAAAATCGACACCTTAATGGCACGAAAGGTTTTAAAATTGACAGAAATGGGGCAAAATGTCTTAAAATGTCAAAACTACTAGGGCGAACGTCTTAAAATCTCAAAAGCAATGGGGCTAAACATGAGGGAGAAATGGGTCCAGAAAAAAAAATCCCTCAAGTGGAAATCTCCCCTTAATTGCTGGAGTCCCTATATAAACTGAATACCATAGTCCTGTAGTAGCCAGAATACAATAGTCCTGTAGTAGCCAGAATACAATAGTCCTGTAGTAGCCAGAATACAATAGTCCTGTAGTAGCCAGAATACAATAGTCCTGTAGTAGCCAGAATACAATAGTCCTGTAGTAGCCAGAATACAATAGTCCTGTAGTAGCCAGAATACAATAGTCCTGTAGTAGCCAGAATACAATAGTCCTGTAGTAGCCAGAATACAATAGTCATGTAGTAGCCAGAATACAGGAGATGGGTCGTGTTCGTGGTTCCTCTTCTTCTTCTTCAAGTTTAGCCCCATTATTATTGATATTATAAGACGTTCGACTCATTACTTTGGCTATTTTAACACCTTTCACCCCATTTCGTTGTCAATTTTTAAGACATTTCGTGCCATTTAGGTGTCGATTTTATCCAGGCGAGCGCTAGCGAGCCTGTCGTTTTAAGAGAAACCAGCCCTCGGCCGGATTTTTTTTTCTACCGAAAAATGTACAAATTGATCTTGAAGGGGGTCTAGGGGTGTGTTTTTGTTTTTCTTTAAAGCTTGATGGAGGTCTAGCGAGGAAACTAAAGAAATACATGAATATATAAATTAATACACCCAAAATAGATGAATCTATAAATTAATACACCCAAATAAATGAATATATACATTAATACACCCAAAATAAATTAATATATAAATTAATACACCCAAAATAAATAAATAAATTAATTAATACACCCACAATAAATGAATAAATAAATTAATACACCCAAAATAAATTAATATATAAATTAAAACACCCAAAATAAATCAATATATAAATTAATACACCCAAAATAAATTAATATATAAATTAAAACACCCAAAATAAATGAATATATAAATTAATACACCCAAAATAAATGAATATATAAATTAATACACCCAAAATAAATTAATATATAAATTAATACACCCAAAATAAATTAATATATAAATTAATACACCCAAAATAAATGAATAAATAAATTAATACACCCAAAATAAATGAATATATAAATTAATACACCCAAAATAAATTAATATATAAATTAATACACCCAAAATAAATTAATATATAAATTAATACACCCAAAATAAATGAATATATAAATGAATACACCCAAAATAAATTAATATATAAATTAATACACCCAAAATAAATGAATATATAAATGAATACACCCAAAATAAATTAATATATAAATTAAAACACCCAAAATAAATTAATATATAAATTAATACACCCAAAATAAATTAATATATAAATTAATACACCCAAAATAAATTAATATATAAATTAATACACCCAAAATAAATTAATACATAAATTAATACACCCAAAATAGCCACTAGCCACTTAAAGGGACGGTATTGGCACTGAGATTAATGAGGAACAGCTCTGAACAAATGAGGCAGATTATTAATTAGTAAAGCTTTAAACCTGACAAATTGATTGGCTTGGGATATTTTTCAGTAATTATGATGTATTTTTACCGTAGAGCTCCTAACATTCTGAGGGATGCTAGTATAAAGGTGTGTGTGTGGGTGTGGGTGTGTGTGTGTGGGTGTGGGTGTGTGGGTGTGTGTGCGTGTGTGTGTGTGTGTAGGTGTAGATAAACTATAATGTAACTAGAATAAGATAGATTGTACACCACTTTGTAACTGTCACCTAAATAAAAAAGTGTAGGTGTGGGTGTGCTTGGGTAGGTGTGTGGGTGGCGAAGTAAGTGTGTGTGTGTATGTGTGTGTGTGTGTGTGTGTGTGTGTGTGTGTGTGTGTGTGTGTGTGTGTGTGTGTGTGTGTGTGTGTGTAGGTGTAGGTGTGGTTGGGTGGGTAGGTGTGTGGGTGGCGAAGCGTGTGTGTGTGTGTGCGTGTGTATGTGTTAGTGTGTGTGTGTGTGTGTGTGTGTGTGTGTGTGTGTATGTGTGTGTGTGTGTGTGTGTGCGTACCCTTAGTTAACATTCGCTCGCCATTATCCCAGAAAAAAAATGATGCATATTCCATAATGTTAAATAAAAACAACGGTAAAAAAAAAAAAACACACACACACACACACACTGCAAGACTGATCCATTAGCAGATATATAATACAAAATAATATTAAAATTGTAAAGGCGAGAATTTTTTTCTCGAAATATAACTTTGATACATATATAGAAGCTGTTGGAATTAATATTATTCGTAAATACAAATATTCCAGTGGGATCGTGTTTTGCTGTCGTCGAAAAAAAAATTAACATGAGAGAGAGAGAGAGAGAGAGAGAGAGAGAGAGAGAGAGAGAGAGAGAGAGAGAGAGAGAGAGAGAGAGAGAGAGAGAGAGAGAGAGAGATATGATGATGATGATGTAGATGGTAGGAGAAAAGAGGGAGAAAGCATTGACGAAAATATAAAGAGAGAGAGAGAGAGAGAGAGAGAGAGAGAGAGAGAGAGCGCAATAACAAGTAAATCACCAGGAAGGACAGGACAATCATACTAAATCAACATCTACAATAGCAACACTAATACCACCACCACCACCACCACCACCACCAACAACAATAAACAACTTCCACTGCCAAAAAAACACCAAAAGCAACGCCAACATCACCAACAACACCACCACAAACAACAATAACTTTAATACGACCACCTTTAAAAAATAAAAAACACCAACAGAAAACGGGAACCCCAACTAAATGAGAAGGGGGGGGGGGTAACTACGAGAGAGACAAAATGAAGAAAATCGCGCAACACAGCCAAATTACCCTGGCATTCTGACCCACATTTGTTCTTTTCCGTGTGTGTGTGTGTGTGTGTGTGTGTGTGTGTGTGTGTGTGTGTGTGTGTGTGTGTGTGTGTGTGTGTGTGTGTGTGTGTGTGTGTGTGTGTGTGTGTGTGTGTGTGTGTGTGTGTGTGTGTGTGTGTGTGTGTGTGTGTGTGTGTGTGTGTGTGTGTGTGTGTGTGTGTTGTGGGTGTGTGTGTGTGTGTGTGTGTGTTATGCCTGGGCCTAGACAACACCAACAAATACTACCACAAAAAAAAAAAAATCCAACTAGACGATAAAGGAAGAGCAATAAGAGTTAACTTCACTCCATTCAGATGTCAATTCTTTCCAGGCGAGGGATAGCGAGCCTGCATTTTAAGAGAAAATGGCCTACGGCCATTAATTTCTCTACCGAAAACTGTACACACCAACATAACTCCAACATCAATCCCTACAACACCATCGCCAACAACACCACCACCAACAACACCAATTCCAGTACCACTACCAATACTCCAACACCAACACTAACTCCACCAACACTAACTCCACCACCACCACCACCAACAGCAACAACTACACCACCACCACCAACACCACCAGCAGCAGCAATAATAACCTCACCTACAACACCATCTCCAACTGCAACAACACCACCACCACAATCAACAACAACAACACCACCATCACCAACACCACCCCTATCACCAACAACACCAACAGAAAACGGAACATAAACTAAACGAGAGAGGAGGGGCAGCGGGGGGATAACTTCGGAAAAGGCCAAATGAAGACGATCGCCCTGCACAGCCAAATTACACTCGCATTCTGGGCCACCACTTTTTTCCCAGGGACTAGAGAACACCGATACTATTATCAACAACAACAACAACAACAACAACAACAACAACAACAACAAGAATGACCTACAACCACTACCCCATCACCACCATTACTACTACCACCATAACCAAAACAACCAACAATACTACCAACACCACCACCATTACTACCAAAACCACTAGCGCTACCAACATCATCACCACTAACAACAACACCATCACCACCAGCACCACTACCAAAACAACATCACCACCACTAACAACCACCAAGACTAACAACACCATCACCACCACTAACAACACCATCACCAACAACACCATCACCAACAACAACACCCTCACCAATAACAACACCACTAACAACACCATCACCAATAACAACACCACCACTAACAACACCATCACCACTAACAACACCATCACCACTAACAACACCATCACCAATAACAACACCACCACTAACAACACCATCACCACTAACAACACCATCACCAACAACACCATCACCAACAACACCATCACCAACAACAACACCATCACCAACAACACCACCATTACCAACAACACCATCACCATCACCAACAACACCATCACCAACAACACCATCACCAACAACAACACCATCACCAACAACACCATCACCAACAACAACACCATCACCAACAACACCACCATTACCAACAACACCATCACCACCACTAACAACACCATCACCAACAACACCATCACCAACAACACCACCACCAACAACAATACCATCACCAACAACAATACCATCACCAAAATAAACAACTACACCACCAGCCAGAAACGGTTAAGGTTGGGTCTGGATAGGACCAGCCCTCACCCAACAACCATCACCAATCTCTTTTCCTGTACTAGTTTTCCTTCTAGGTACTGGCGAGATCACCCAATTGACCACTTGTGAGTTTCGTTCTATAAGGAAGTTGGAGCTGTAGATATTTATATTCAGCAGAATTACCTATTCAAATACAGTTGTAGGACATCTATAAATACATGAAACCAAATACAACATACTCTTTAGTCATTAGAAACCTACCTAATTATTACATTTATATTTACCATCGATGTCTACAGCTCCAACTTCCTTATAGCCTGAAACTCGCAAGTGGTCAATTGGGCGGCACTGCAAGGGGGGCTGTGGACGGTTGGGGCATTGGCCCGTGAGTGCAAGTCCGTGGGCTGATGATTCCCTCCCCCTCTGCCCTCTCAGAGACAGATCTCTCTTCACCCTGTCCCCTTCGGGAGCCCAAAAATCTGGAGCGGCTTCGGTCTACCGGACTCGGGACTTTTCGGCCAGAAAGTTTGGGGGAGAACAACAACAACAACAACAACAACAACAACAACAACAACAACAACAACAACAACAACTACACCACTAACAACAACAAAAACAATTCCAACCCTACACCATCACCAACAACAAAGTCACCAACACTACCAACAGAAAACGGGAGCATCAACTAAACTATAAGGGAGGGATAGCGAGGGTAACTTCGAAAAAGGCATAATAAAGATATTTTAATAGAACAAACACATTACACTCGCATTCTGGCACCCACTTTTTCCAGGGACTGCATTACAGCACCACTATCATCACCACCAATACTCCTGTCAACCAAAGAACCATCACAAACATCACCACCTCCACTCATACCAACAGAACACCATCACAAACAACAACAAGAACATCGCCAACACCAACCAACACCCCAACGCCATCAACAGAAAACGGAAACTCCAACTAAAGAGGAGATGGGACGTTTGTCTGGACCACCTTGTAACTCATGTTTAGCCCCATTAGTTTTCAGATGTTAAGACATAATTATGCCCCATTAGTTTGTCGACTTTAAGACCTTCCGCCCCATTTATTTGTCAATGTTAAGACCTTTCGTGCTTTTTAGGTGTCGATTTTTTTCCTGGAGAACAATAGTGAGCCTGTAATTTTGGGAGAACCGGCCTTCGGCTGAGGACATTTTTCAGTAGAAAAATGTCCTCGGCCGAAGGCCGGTATATCTACAAGGGGGATCTAATGGATGTTTTTTTAAAGTTTGATGGAGGTCTAGGGAGGAAACTAGAAAAATAATTAATACAAGAAAAAATCGTCCAAAAATTGAACCATCCCCCCTAAAAGCGAGACGAGCAAAATGCTCAATGAAGAAGATCGAGCCCAGCACAACCAAATTACACTCGCATTCCGGCACCCAACTCTTTTTGCCCGGGCCTAATCAGATTTGAGAGAGAGATAGAGGGTATGGAGGTCCGAGACTATCATGCTCCCTGGATTATTAGCGGAGTGTAGCGGGAATGTGTGTTTGGAAGGCGGAAATGGAAACGAGTGAAACAGAACGGGAGGGGTATAGGGAAAGAAAATGGGATGATGATCATGTAATATGGGAGAATGGAGACTTTATAATAATATGAGGGATATTCAGCGACGCTGGAAGGTGTGTGTGTTACACAGTACTACACAGACTTTGCAGTGCCTACTAGGCTGTCTGGCTTTAATTAAATCTAAAATAGTGGATGCTAGGTTTAAGACAAGGACAGAGAAATAGTGAGATATATAATTATATAAATATAGATAGATAGATAGATGGCTAGATAAATACAGAGAGAGAGACAGAGCGAGAGCGAGAGAGACAGAGAGAGAGCGAGAGCGCGAGAGAGAGAGAGATGCATAGTGACAGATATCGTTCCCCAAGTATGAGCACCAATACATCAATACACACACACACACACACACACACACACACACACACACACACACACACACACACAGCCCGTAGCCTAGTAGGTAGAGCTCTCGTCTTACACACGAGGGGTCGGGGGTTCAATCCCCAGCCGGGCGGAGACAAATTGGGCTTGTCTCCTTTCATGTGTTAGCCTCAGTTCACCTAGCTGTAAATAGGTACCTGGAATAAGTGGACGACGTTGTGACGTCCCATCTGGGGTTGGCAAAAATGGTACAAGGCGAGATGGGTATCATATGGTTCACCTAAGCTGATGGCTACCTAAGCCTTCGGGCGAGACGGTACCGTCTATAGTGAGAACGGTACCGTACAGATCCACCCTAAGCCTTCGTTTCCGATGTCGCCAATTGGCTAAAAATACAGACTACACACACATCCACAGCCATTCCAACAGTACATAAAACACTTAACATGCATTTCACGCAATACATTCCCAGTTAAGGAGGCGCGATAATAATGAACTTAGCTCGCATTGCGTGAATTCCCCTTGACGAACAAGTAACTGAGTAACTGAGTAACACACACACCTTTAAACAACCACACCGCTGGGCCTTCCTCAATAAAATCCTCCAAACAACATAAACCTCGCCTATACTTTTACATGCTGCATAATTGACCACTTGCGAGTTTCAGGCTATAAGGAAGTTGGAAACCTTGATATTAAACAGATATGCAATAACAATGTAGGTTTCTGATGGATAAAAGGTATGTTGAATTGGGTTTGATGTATTTATGAATGCACTACAACCGTATTTTGGCTGGTAATTCTGCTAAATATCAATGTCTACAGCTCCAACTTCCTTATAGAACGAAACTCGCAAGTGGTCAATTACCTCAACACAAACCCCGAGAATAATTAAGCAAATACGCGTAACTATAATCTCCCACAGGAGCAGTAGACATTATCTCTCTCTCTCTCTCTCTCCATCCTTTTATCCCCTCTCTCTCTCTTCCTCACTCGCTCACTCTCTCTCTCTCTCTCTCACTCACTCTCTCTCACACACACACACACCAGGCTATGAGAATTTTTTGCCGAGCGTGGGAATTTTGGGTGAACCGTGGGATTTTTATTGCTTAAGACACTTAGAGAGAGAGAGAGAGAGAGAGAGAGAGAGAGAGAGAGAGAGAGAGAGAGAAAGAGAGAGAGAGGGGAGAGGGAGGGAGAAAGGGAGAGAGACCACACAGACCCTACGATTCATTCAAGGTGTCACAACTTCGTTCTAGTAAACAGAACACAACCCCAATTAAACGAATATGATTGAAAAGGATAGCACAGGAGAGAGAGAGAGAGAGAGAGAGAGAGAGAGAGAGAGAGAGAGAGAGAGAGAGAGAGAGAGAGAGAGAGAGAGAGAGAGAGAGAACATTATTTTGCAAACTTTACATTCTCCCGCCTGGCCTAAGAAATGATGTAGTGCAAACGCGTGACTGGGAGAGCCTGAATGAGAAAGAATGGGTGTGCCAGTGTGTGAAATGTAAGTCTCCATTATCTATGATATATATATATATATATATATATATATATATATATATATATATATATATATATATATATATATATAATATATATATATATATATATATATATATATATAATTAATATATATATATATATATATATATATATATATATATATATATATATATATATAATGATATATATATATATATATACTGTATATATACAGTATATATATAGATAGATAGATAGATAGATAGATAGATAGATAGAGAGAGAGAGAGCTAGAGCTAGATAGATAGCTAGATAGAGAGAGCTAGATAGGTAGCTAGATAGATAGATAGATAGTCAGTCAGTCAAGCAGTCAGTCAGTCAATACTTTATTTCATATACAGTAAAGCCATACATATAACTTTTACATACATATAACTTTTTACATACATATAACATTTTACATACATATAACTTTTTACATACATATAACTTTTGACATACATATAACATTTTACATACATATAACTTTTTACATACATATAACTTTTTACATACATATAACTTTTTACATACATATAACATTTTACATACATGTACGTGAGGTAAAATTACCTTAGAGTTAGTTCATGGTTTGGAACATATATTATTCTGGATATAATGGCATCAATATCATTATCTGCTAAGCTTGAGATATCATAAGTAGTTAAAAGAATAGTGTTTACTTCGTTAATCATATAAAGACTGTCACAGATATTCAAAAGACACTTTTCTAAAAATGTGCAAGGCTTCTTCAAAAGCTTAGAAGCAAATCTAATTTTTTGCCAATTGAACAAATGACTAAAAGTCATTAAACCAGTCATATCACATAGATAGATAGATGGATAGATGGATAAATATAGATAGATAGATAGATAGAGATAGATTGATTGATAAGATAGATATACAAATGCACTGGCTGTGTGTGTGTCTGAAAATACATGAAAAATATAAACGGCATTCAACATGTTTTGTCTAAAAATCTTAATTAGATGGGATTATACGAGTGTAAACGACTCCAACGACTCCAACGACTCCATATATGGATAATCTTACTCAAAATAATTCGTATTATGTTTATGCTACGAAATCATGGAAACTAACATATACAGTATATCTTAAATAATACAGTATAAGAGAAGGTTAAGGGGAGATTTTCACTTGAGGGAGTTTTTTCTTGACTCCTTTCTCCCTCATGTTTAGCCCTTCCCGTGCAGGTTTTCATATTTAGATTTTTTTTTTTTTTTTTTTTTTTTTTTTAAAGACCCCAGACCTCTATCAAGCTTAAAAAACAACAACACACACACACACACACCAAAGACCACCCTTCAACATTAAGGTGTAAATTTTTCGATAGAAATATATCCCGGCCAGACACAAAAAGCCGTAATATTGACAAAGAAATGGGGCGAAAGGTCAAACTCTTAATACTGACAAAGAAATAGGGCGAAATATCTTTAACTACCAATCCTACCTGTGGCTCTCATCCCTTCCCCTGTCACCTGTGGGTCTTCACCTCCCAAACCAATTACCGTTAGTTCGGTTTCTGTCACAGCCCCTGCCAGCCATCCTCAGGTGAAGAAGGTAATAAGGGATAAGCCTTCACAACGGCACCTCCTAGCTACTTTCTACTTTTTCCTATTTGTTTATGATGGGTGTAGAGAGAGAGGAGACGGGGTGTTGGATTCTACCCTTCGTCAACCTAGATGTGTGTGAATTTGTATTTTGTTTTTGTGTGTTCATTGTTTTCAGACCAAGAGTGAGAGCAGTGGAAATGAATTACTTAAGGAGTGCGTGCGGAGTTACATGGAGGGATAGACAGACTAATGAGGAAGTAAGAAGGAGGTGTGGTGTGGAGGTAGATGTGCTGGAAAGTGTGAAAAGGAACAACTTGAGATGGTTCGGCCATATGGAACGTATGGAAAGCGAGAGAATGACTAAGAGGGTGTACGAGAGTGAGGTGGAGGGACAGAGAGGGAGAGGTAGACCGAATATGAGGTGGAAGGATGGAGTGAGGAACTACATGAACGAAGGCGGTGCTGGTTGGGGGGGAGGGGCGTCGACTGACTGGGGACAGAGGTGCCTGGGGGCGGTTCGTTCGTGGCCACCCCTTCGGGGATTACGGCGTCAGGCAATATAGATAGATAGATAGATTGTTTTCTGTTGTGCTGTCCCTATTCTGGATCTGTCATGAGTCCCCGCGGGGGGCCCCCCCCCCCCCAACAAAAAGAAAAAGTGGGGATTGGGCCTGAATAGATAGATAGATAGATAGTAAACCTAGATTACACCTAACAAAACAAGTAATTAAATAAAACGGTTTACTCTTCCATAGAAA
>CM064521.1:59466210-59491210 GCA_032716605.1 Paralithodes platypus | reverse complement strand
CACAGGCCAGGTGTTGTTAAGACGGAGGGCAAGGAATTTTTTTTTTTTTTTTTTTTTTTTTTTTTTTAAAGGCCAGGTGTTAAGACGGAGGGCAGGTGGGGGGACAGGTGTTTTTTGTGTGTGTGCTTTTTTTGTCTCTTCTTTCTTTTCTTGTTTCTTTCTTTTTTTCCCTTGGCTAGGTGTTAAGACGCAGGGCACAGGATAATGTGTGTGTGTGTGTGTGTGTGTGTGTGTGTGTGTGTGTGTGTGTGTGTGTGTGTGTGTGTGCGTGTGTGTGTGTGTGTGTGTGTGTGTGTGTGTGTGTGTGTGTGTGTGTGTGTGTGTGTGTGTGTGTGTGTGTAGGTACAGTTACCCACATAAGTTCTGTTCCCCTCTGTGATCTTATACGTGGAAATATATATATATATATAATGTTCTTAATTACATGACCAGGTGTATTTTCTTATGCAGTGGTTAAGGGGAGATTTCCACTTGAGGGATTTTTTTTCTTCTTGACTCCTTTCTCCCTCATGTTTAGCCCCATTGCTTTTGATATTTTAAGACGTTCACCCATAATTAAGAACTTTCGCCCCATTTCTGTCAATTTTAAGACCTTTCATGCAAATTAGGTGTCGATTTTTTCCTGGCGAGCGATAGCGAGCCTGTACTATAAGAGGAACCGGCCTTTGGCCGGGAAATTTTTCTACCGAAAAATATAAACATTTATCTTGAAAGGGGGCCTAGAGGTTGTAATTTTAAGCTTGATGGAAGTCTAGGAAACACACTAAACACCTCCCCTTAACTTGCCTGATTAGTCAACTGATGATGTAAATAAACCACACTCGCCATTCATTCATACTAATTTGACTTGCATACATAAGTTCACAACGAGAGGAACAAAACTTATGTGGCCGACTGTACGGTAGCGCTAATAATGTATTGTTATTAATTTCACTCCAACACCAAACACCTCCCAAAGATTTTTTTTTTTTTTTTTTAGTTTGGTCCCTAGATATCCTTCAAGCTTAAGATTACACCCCCTTGAGCCCCTTTCAAGATAAATTTGTACATTTTTCGGTAGAAAAATGTCCCGGCTGAAAGCCGGTATCTCTTAAATTACAGGCTCGCTATCGCTCGCCACGATAAAATCGACACCTAAATGGCACGAAAGGTCTTAAAATTGACAGAAATGGGTTGAAAGTTCTTAAAATCGTCAAAATAATGGGGCAAACGTCTTAAAATTAGAAAAACAATGGAGCTAAACATGAGGGAGAAAGGTGTCAAGAAAAAAATCCCTCAAGTGGAAATCTCCCCTTAATGTAAGTAAGCATGTGATCCACCGGGATTCGAACCTGAGTCACCACATAGAGATTTGAAACACTCTAACCATTACACCATCAAGGTACGTAGCTATGAGTATAAGTCTTGTCTCAGCTGTCATTACGTTTGGCTTGCTCTGTGCTGTATTAACCCTCTCCGACATACGACGCAATTTTGAGCCTATTAGGGATACTTTAAAGCCTTTATTACAATCAGGGGTATTTACAAACCTTTAGTTTAGTTACTTCAACCTCTGCAGTTGTCTTTGAGTTAGCTGTGTTGAGCCTATTGGGGATACTTGGGTATTTACAAACCTTTAGTTTAGTTACTTCAACCTCTGCAGTTGTCTTTGAGTTAGCTGTGTTGAGCCTATTGGGGATACTTTAAAGCCTTTATTACCATCAGGGGTATTTAGAAACCTTTAGTTTAGTTACTTCAACCTCTGCAGTTGTCTTTGAGTTAGCTGTGGGCAGAAAACTAATTTTGGAGAGGTAATTATAAGAGTGAGAGAACTCTATTTCTTATTGCTAATCTGGCAACCTCTGCGTCATATGAGTCTGAAGGGGTTAATGTCTGTCACATGATGAATAGGGTGGGTCAGAGGAGGAACATGTATGTCTATCTCACTCGCAATGAATAAATCAAGTATAGTCATTGTGGCTACTAATTATTGATCAAAATGTACTTGGTGCCGATACATCACTTATTTGGGGTTCCCGGACATCTCAACCAGTAGACCATTTCAACCAGTAGCTCTCAACCAGGGCCAATTCAACCCAGACCAACCAAACCAGTGCCAAAATATAGTACTAACCTAACCTAACCTAACCGTATTGGTTGATTTGGCACTGGTTGGGAGCTACCGGTTGAAATGGTCTACTGGTTGAGTTGTCCGGTCACCCTTATTTGGCCGACTGTACCTTCGAATTTCCAGCACTGTTTTTACTACGGTGCCTATTTCCATTGTTGGCCTGGACGAAGCCCTAAAGGTGAGGCTTCCCCGGACTTGCGGGGGCCGGGATCAGCAAAAAGGCCGGCCGGGAGAGCTTTATGGCCGCAATCACAGAGGGCTGGAGAACCAGGCCGCACTATACAACCTATTTCTGGACACTCGTAGACGGAAAACCAGGCCCCACAATACAACCCACTTCTGAACATTGGTAGACGGAGAACCAGGCCCCACAATACAACCCACTTCTGAACATTGGTGGCCGGAGAACCAGGCCCCACAATACAACCCACTTCTGAACACTGGTAGCTGGAGAGCCAACTCGCACAATACAACCCACTTCTGAACACGGGTAGCCGGAGAACCCAGCAGCACAATACAACCCACTTCTGAACACTCGTAGCCGGAGAACCAAGCCACTTACTACAACCCACTTCCCAACATTCCTACACTTGCAGACAACAGTTCCCCTTTAATGGATGATAAAGCGCCGATTCTCAGCATTCCTACACTTAGATTGAAAATTTCATCGATAATTAACCTTTTTGAATTACTCGTATGCATTTCTTTTGGGGTTTCTGGCTCTTATTAGACGATTAGGAAGGGTATAATGGAAGTCAGAGGGCCAATTGAGATAGTCTTTACCCTTTTAATTCCCACAGATCCTTGCTAAGCTAAGTAAATGCATCTAATGATAGCCAGATAGTCTTTACCCTTTTAATTCCGACAGATCCTTGCTAAGCTAAAAATAAATGCATCTAATGATAGTCAGATAGTCTTTACCCTTTTAATTCCGACAGATCCTTGCTAAGCTAAAAATAAATGCATCTAATGATAGCCAGATAGTCTTTACCCATTTAATTCCGACAGATCCTTGCTAGGCTAAATAAATGCATCTTATGATAGCCAGAATAAATGATCAAAATACGGCATAATCTTGTATCTTGCATTGCATTCAAGCTTTATGTAGGCTAGATGGTTTTATGGGGTTTGAAAAGGATCTGTGGTGGTAAAAAGGGTTAAGTGAGATAGTTCGAAGCCTGTTAATTACTGGAGGCCCTTTATAAACTGATTATAATGATCTAATGGTTGCCAGGAAATAATGAAAAGGGCGTCATCGGTACAGAAAGGGTTAAGTAAACAAGCCGCGCCGAATCGAGCCCTTATTATATTCACGTCGGACAAATCTTAAGGTGAGGTTTTTAGTTAGTTCCCTAGACTTCCATCAATCTTAAAACTACACCCCCTAGACCCCCTTTCAAGATAAATGTGTACATTTTTCGGTAGAAAAATGTCTAGGCCAAAGGCCGATTCCTCTTAAATTACAGGCTCGCTATCGCTCGCCAGGAAAAAATCGACAGCTAAATGGAACGAAAGGTCTTAAAATTGACATAAATGGGGCGAAAGTTCATAAAATAATCCAACTAATGGGGCGAACGTCATAGAATTTCAAAAGCAATGGGGCTAAACATGAGGGAGAAAGGGGTCCAGAAAAAAGTCCCTCAAGTGGAAATCTCTCCTTAAGGGGGGTCACCGGCTTTTCTTATCTTTCTCGCCTTTTCTCTCTTTCCCTGGCTTGTATCCATTCGTCCCCATTCAGCCAACTGTTTTGAGACGTTTATCCCCACCCAGGTGTCTATTTCTTCCTGGCGAGCGGTAGCGAGCCAGCATTGCATGGAAAAATCCGGCTTCGCCGGAGAAATTTTTCTATCGAAAAATGTACAAATTTAGCTTGCTGTTAAGACAAAAATATATGTATGGTGGCTCGCTACCGCTCGCCAGGAAAATATTGACACCTGGATGGGGGTAAACGTCTTAAAACCGTAGGCTGAATGGGGCCGAATGGATACAAGCCAAAGAGAGAGGGAGAGAAAGAGAAAAAAGCGACGTGGGCCCCCTTCCCCCGACCACCCACTTGTTTGGAAGGCAGAGGCCAATAACAGACCACAGATAGTTTGGAAGGCAGAGACCAATAACAGACCACAGATAGTTTGGAAGGCAGAGACCAATAACAGACCACAGATAGTTTGGAAGGCAGAGACCAATAACAGACCACAGATAGTTTGGAAGGCAGAGACCAATAACAGACCACAGATAGTTTGGAAGGCAGAGGCCAATAACAGACCACAGATAGTTTGGAAGGCAGAGACCAATAACAGACCACAGATAGTTTGGAAGGCAGAGACCAATAACAGACCACAGATAGTTTGGAAGGCAGAGGACAATAACAGACCACAGATAGTTTGGAAGGCAGAGACCAATAACAGACCACAGATAGTTTGGAAGGCAGAGACCAATAACAGACCACAGATAGTTTGGAAGGCAGAGACCAATAACAGACCACAGATAGTTTGGAAGGCAGAGGACAATAACAGACCACAGATAGTTTGGAAGGCAGAGACCAATAACAGACCACAGATAGTTGGGGAAGGCAGAGACCAATAACAAACCCCACAGATAGTTTGGAAGGCAGAGACCAATAACAGACCACAGATAGTTTGGAAGGCAGAGACCAATAACAGACCACAGATAGTTTGGAAGGCAGAGACCAATAACAAACCACAGATAGTTTGGAAGGCAGAGACCAATAACAGACCACAGATAGTTTGGAAGGCAGAGACCAATAACAGACCACAGATAGTTTCCTCTTAGCTCTGGAGTTAGTTACTATTTGTTTAGTTTTCCTCTCTGGACCTCCGTCAAACTTTAAAAACATCATACCCAAGATCCCCCTTCTAGATATATTTGCACATTTTTCGGTAGAATTACAGGATAAAATAGACACCTAAATGACACGAAAATCTTCATAATGACAAATAAATGAGGCGAAAAGTCTTAAAAGCATCAAAGTAATTGGCCCACCGTCTTAAAATATGAAAACTAAAGGGGATGAGCATGACCCCCCCCCCCCCCCACCCAAGCCGAGCAGCACCAACTTGTATCGAAGGCAGAAGCAGAAAAACACGCGCCCCCAAATCGTTTTCCTCTCTTAGCTCCGGATTTATTAAGGGAGCCCACCTCTCTTTTTTTTTTCTCTTTCTCTCTTTGGCTTGTATCCATTTGGTCCCATTCAGCCTGCTGTTTTAAGACGTTTACTCCCATCCAGGTGTCAATATTTTCCTGGCGAGCGGTATCGAGCCAGCATATTTATATTTTTGTTTTGACAGCAAGCTAAATTTGTACATTTTTCGATAGAAAAATTTCTCCGGCAAAGCCGGATTTCTCCATACAATGCTGGCTCGCTGTCGCTCGCCAGGAAGAAATCGATACCTGGATAGGGATAAACCTCTTAAAACAGTTGGCTGAATGGGGCCGAATGGATACAAGCCAGGGAAAGAGAGAAAAGGAGAGAAAGATAAAAAAAGCCGGTGAACCCCCTTAATAGCCGCAGTTTCAATTTCCCGACCTGTATTCCAGCCATTAATCCTCGTTCTGCCTGCATCTAATTACCCTGTTATTAGCGAGTCCGATCGCCCAATGAAAAAAAACAAAAAAAAACAGAGAAAGAGAGAGAGAGAGAGATATGGTATAAAGTGTGGTTCTCCCTTGTAATGGTAGCGGACCCAGAGCTTTTTTTCTTGCAACCCAGCTGGAGCTTATCTATTTGCAACCCAGCCAGAGCTTATTTTCTTGCAACCCAGTTCTGTCCGGTTGTACTGTTGGGGTCATAAATGCTGATACATTTGGAAGCCTCGAACAATGTATACCAAACCTACGAAATACAATTATTAGGTAAAGAAAAAATAAACCCGAAACAGCTTTGAAAACATATGTATATGCATTAATGACCGGGACTGTAAATAATGGCACTTTCCGAATCCATTGACTGGGAAAATTAACACTTTCATTGCGGTTGACGACTTTGTACGTTATAATATGTACTATAATAGTTAACTGCGGGCCGACGTTCCGGTACGTTTTGCTATTACCATCTGACTTTGGTAGTACCAAGCCGCTCTGCTTGTTGCCAGACAGAAGATAAACTTATAGCCTTCACAATAGGTAGCGCCAAACGAGCTTGACAATAATCTTCATCCTTAACCTCTCTGTAACTCAAAAGGTCCTAGAGCAAACTGGCTGTAAATATCCACACCTATTTCCTGGTGGAATCTTCCCAAATGATAGAAACGTCAGCCCGATTGCTTTTATTCATTTCGAGCTATTATCAAGATTATTGTCAAGATTATTGTCAAGTTCAGTGTGCTACAGCCCTCGGTAGTGAGAGGGTGTGTGTCCAAACAAAACGTGATTTGGAAGGTGAAATTCAACCATGACAAGATATACCTACATATGTATTTGTGGAAGGTATATACCAGGTATGAATCTGAGGCTCATTATATGTCACAGCCCATAACTCATACTGTCTAACAAACACATTAGTTGCAAAAATAACTGGTTATTTCATCAAGTTATCCCGAGTGGACAAAGACAAAAAATGGATAGAATAATACGCTCGTTCATGGTCCCCGCCGCACCGGCTGACACACAGCTTTGTCACCACCACTGTTAAGGGTACTGAGCATATAAATAGTTAGTTAAAATAGGACTTCAGGGGCTATCAACCCTTCTGGATTATTATGCCAGCACACTGTAAGTCAAGAATAGCATCAGGACCAGGGCCCTTTTCGAGAACTCCAGTCCCTTCGAGGACATACGTGAATGAACTAGACTTTTATAGGGGGTATTTCACCTGACTTTTTCAATAAGTCCCGTTGCGCTTACTTTTTCAATAAGTCCCGTTGCGCTTACTTTTTCAATAAGTCCCGTTGCGCTTACTTTTTCAATAAATCCCGTTGCGCTTACTTTTTCAATAAATCCCGTTGCGCTTACTTTTTCAATAAGTCCCGTTGCGCTTACTTTTTCAATAAATCCCGTTGCGCTTACTTTTTCAATAAGTCCCGTTGCGCTTACTTTTTCAATAAGTCCCGTTGCGCTTACTTTTCAATAAATCCCGTTGCGCTTACTTTTTCAATAAGTCCCGTTGCGCTTACTTTTTCAATAAGTCCCGTTGCGCTTACTTTTTCAATAAATCCCGTTGCGCTTACTTTTTCAATAAGTCCCGTTGCGCTTACTTTTTCAATAAGTCCCGTTGCGCTTACTTTTTCAATAAGTCCCGTTGCGCTTACTTTTTCAATAAGTCCCGTTGCGCTTCCTCCCATGCTTACCACGCTCGGCGGCTAGGGCGAGATATAGTGAACAAAACTTAGCTAACAGACCCCGAGTATATAGCTCTATATAAGGAGCCGCAGAATTGGGTTAACCCTTTCTGTACCAGTGATGTACTTTTCATTATAGTCTGGCCCCTATTAAACTATTTTCTTCAGTTTAGGAAGGACGTCTAGATATTAAAAGGCTACAGACTATCCCAATTAATCCTTTTAGCTACCATATATCTTTCATAAGCTTCGTAAAATCGTCTAAATGTAGCTGAAATCAATTAAAACAGGCGTCGCGGTACAGAAGGGGTTAAACCATGACAAATATACCAGGTTAGGAATTGACAACAAGCTTTGATTTAGTTCGGGATAGCTCCAAAACCTTTAGTTTTAGTTTTTTGCAAGACCCCCTTCTCCCTCATGTTTAGCCCCATTAGTTTTGAGATTTCACATGTTTGCCCCATTAGTTTGAGGATTTTAAGACTTCTTGCCTTGATGTTTGTTTTGTTGTATTTATTTATTTTTTAATATAAGCAGTAGTTTGATCATTTTTTAATACATACTTCTGGCACAAGAACACGAAAGCAATCTGAACATACAGTGTTTCCTTTTATGAGCGCTGGAGTAAAAAGACTGTAGACTAGTTTTGAGAAATAAAATATAAATCATCGTTTTCTATTTTTTGAGGGGGTTCCAACATATTTCTTGACACATATTAAGACATACCGGCCTGTGTCTAGACTAGTTTTTACCGTGGGCGTGTATAACCCGTTCAGTACCAGGGACGTCGTTTTACATCCTCTTCTGCCAACAATTAGACGATTTTAGTCAGCTTAGGAAGGAATCCGGCTTCGCCGGAGACATTTTTCTATCGAAAAATGTACAAATTTAGCCTGCTGTCAAAAACGTTTTCAAAATATGCTGGCTCGCTACCGCTCACCAGTAAAAAATTGCCACCTGGATGGGGATAAACGTCTTAAAACAGTAGGCTGAAGGGGCCAAATGGATACAAACCAAAGAAAGAGAGAAAAGGAGAGAACAAAAAGCAGGTCACCCCCCTTTAAAGCAGGTCACCCCCCTTTAAAGCAGGTCACCCCCCTTAAAGCAGGTCACCCCCCTTAAAGCAGGTCACCCCTCTTAAAGCAGGTCACCCCCCTTAAAGCAGGTCACCCCTCTTAAAGCAGGTCACCCCCCTTAAAGGGATATATAGTGTAAACCCGAACTGTCTACACAAGGGGGGGGGGGGGAGTAGGAGCGTGGAAGTATAATCTGGTGGTGTGTGTGTGTGTGTGTGTGTGTGTGTGTGTGTGTGTGTGTGTGTGTGTGTGAGTGTGTATATGTGTGGGTGTGAGTGTGTATGTGTGTGTGTGTGTGTGTGTATGTGGGTGTGTGAGTGTGTATGTGGGTGTGTGAGTGTGTATGTGGGTGTGTGGGGGGGGGGGGGGGTGAGTGTGAGTGTGAGTGTGAGTGTGTATGTGTGTGAGTGTGAGTGTGTATGTGTGTGTGTGTGTGTGTGTGTGTGTGTGTGTGTGTGTGTATGTATGTATGTGGGTGTGTGTGTGTGTGTGTGTATGTATGTGTGTGAGTGTGAGTGTGTATGTGTGTATGTGTGTGTGTGTGGGTGTGTGAGTGTGAGTGTGTGTGTGTGTGTGTGTGTGTGAGTGTGTGTGTGTGTGTGTGTGTGTGTGTGTGAGTGTGTGTGTGTGTGTGTGGGGGGGGGGGGGGGATAGCTTGTGTCTTACCTTATCATAATAATGGCTATATACTGTATATATACTGTATATATACTGTATATATACTGTATATATACTGTATATATATGGGTGGTTGAGTGGTTCTTTACCATTAATATCATAGGCCTAAATTTCTTCTCCCAAATTGAATCACCTCCTCCTTGGCGCATATCCTATTTGCCCACCAAATTCCGTGAAAATCAGTTCATAACTTTGTGAGATATCTTGCTTACAGACATACAAAGACATACAAACAAGGGCAAGCGAAAATATAATATATAAAACATCAATTAATCCCTATAAATCCGCCATGCAGACAGCCCCTTCCGCTGGTGGCTAATCCTTATACTTCTATCATTGTTTTCCTCTTCACGGCTCTCTCTCTCTCTCCTTTTTTTTTTTTTATATATTCCAACTACTCCCTCTCGGGCATAGGCTGATAGCCTTTACACTCTACCGCTGAACACGGTGAGGCCCGTGAGGTCTTGTTCCAGTCTAGGGAGTGAGACATGCGAAGCACCTATTCACGGCTCGAACCCAACTCCATCTCTGAAGCTGCTTCGTTTCTGCGCCTCACAGTCTCACTCCCCAGGCTTGGACCCTCACTCTCAGAACGCCACCTATTGAGCAATTAACTCACTAGGCATTGCCCCCTGTAGCATATTTTGAATATGGGAATATTCATACAGTGCTATTTAATCAGGGAACAATGAGGGTATTTTGTTTTGGCATTTCGGTGTGCTGTGGTAATGCACTGAAACTAGGTACAGCACAAATTCCATCCCAATAATATCTTCCCATTGACATATTGGGATTTGAACCCGGGTCCATTGGATTACCAGTCCGGTGGCAAGACCACTTTGCCACACCTCCCCCTCTCGGGGACCTACCGGATGCGTTTGTTTGGCGTTTTGGTTATGTTTTATATTTTGTTTTTGTTTAAGAGTTTTGTTTTGCCCCATTCTCCCTCATGTTTAGCCCCATTAATGAGAGGTCGCGGTTTATGCGCTGGACTGTACGGTAGCGCTTAAAAGTCATGTCTCAGCTGTCATTATGCTTGGCTCGCTCTGTGCTGTATTAATATCTGTCAGATGTTGAATAGCGTGGGTCAAGGTTATAACATGTTTGTATATCTCCATCGAAAAGAAGAAATCATGTTTATATATTGCTGATACCAATTATTTATCAAAATAGGCCTATACCTGGTGCCGAGACATGATTTATTTGGTGGACTGTAGCTTCTCAAAGACTGGAGTCAATATCTTGGTTAAGCCTTCCAATCCGATAAGGTGTTTTATATCGAGTGGCAAGAGAGAGAGAGAGAGAGAGAGAGAGAGAGAGAGAGAGAGAGAGAGAGAGAGAGAGAGAGAGAGAGAGAGAGAGAGAGAGAGAGAGATAGTGAGTGAGTGATAGTGAGGGAGAATGAGTGAAATTGTGTGCGAGAGAGAGAGAGAGAGAGAGAGAGAGAGAGAGAGAGAGAAAGACAGAAAGAGAGAAAGACAGAAAGAGAGAGAGAAAGAAAGAAAGAGAGAGAAAGAGAGAGACAGAGAGAGAGAGAGAGAGAGTAAGAGCGAGAAAGAGAGATAATGTGAGCGTAAGAGAGAGAGAGCGTGAGAGTGAGTGAGAGTTCTCGCAAATGCCAGCCCCAACATTACCACCCGAGCTCCTTATGCAAATGTTTTAACAATATCTTCCCTTCGCCTCTGACTTGTTGGGCCGCTCTCCACCCGCTAAACGCACACGCATTTCACCACATGCCGCGTATTTTACAGAGATTCGCGTATTTAACACCGCTCGAGTATTCGTGGGTTCCACAGAGATTCGCGTATTTTCAGTATTTGCAAAGATTCGCGTATTTCACACTGCTTCAGTATTAGCGGGTTCACAGACTCATTGATTTGACACAGTTTCAGTATTCTCGGGGTTCACAGAGATTCTAAATTTCAGTGCTTCAGTATTCGCGGGCCCACAGAGATTCGCATATTTCACACCGTTTCAGTATTTGTGGTGTTCACAGAGATTCGCAGATTTCACACATCGCTTCAGTATTCGCGGTGCTCACAGATATTCGCGTATTTCACACAACTGCAGTATTCAGGGTGTTCGCAGATATTCGCGGATTCTGCCACAGCGGACGGTGTTTTTGCCTCCGACGAGAAACGACAGAAGGCTTATTAGCGCTCTTCTTCTTCTTCTTCTTCTTCTTCTTCTTCTTCTTCTTCTTCTTCTTCTTCTTCCTCTAGGATTTGTAGAAATTAACTAATGGGGCTGAACATGAAAGAGAAAGGGGCCAAGAAAAAATAAATAAATAAATGCCCTAAAGCCCACAAACGTTGCTGTATGTGGGTGTATGTGTGTGTGTGTGTGGTGGGGGGGGGGGGGGGGGGGGGGGGGGGGGGGGGGTGAGGGAGAAGGGGGTCTATAAAAAGCGAGTATATACTACCCCCTTAAGCTCACAAACGTTGCTGTATACATAAAGGGTTAACATACTGGAGAACGTTTCCACCTGCTCATATAATATGCTGAGCTGGGCCATAAACGTTGGTACTGCTGGCTGGCTTGTGTGTGTGTGGGTGTTTATGTGTGTGTTTATGTGTATGTTTGTTTGTGTGTGTGTGTGTGTGTATTAATCTTAATCTCTCTCTCTCTCTCTCTCTCTCTCTCTCTCTCTCTCTCTCTCTCTCTCTCTCTCTCTGTATGTGTTTGTCTGTGTATGTGTGTATGTTTGCGTGTATATGAATATGGAATGCGCGTATGTATTTATGCAAGCTTGTAATATTTAAGGGCATGCAGTGCTTAGCTGCCCCTAAATATCCCACGCAGAGTGAAAATGGGGTGCTTAAGGGGAGGTCTTTAGTTGATTCCCTAGACTTCCATCAAGCTTAAAATTACTCCCCCTTGATCCCCTTTCAAGATAAATTGGTACATTTTTCGGTAGAAAAATGTCCCGGCCAAAGGCCGGTTCCCCTTAAATTACAGGCTCGCTATCGCTTGCCAGGAAAAAACTCGACACCTAAATGGCACGAATGGTCTTAAAATTGACAGAAATGGGGCGAGGGTTCTTAAAATCGCCAAACTAATGGGGCAAGCGTCTTTAAATTTCACAAGCAATGGGGCTAAACATGAGGGAGAAAGAGGTTCAGAAAAAAATCCTCCAAGTGGAAATCTCCCCTTAAGAGATATTATTAATGTAGGTGTGTGTGACTATATGTAGTTCCACCAGAATGTGTAAACACACATTAAATAAAGTATATATGAGTGTAGTGTAGGCATCTGCTCACATAATATTTTTCTTGGCTCCTTTCTCCCTCATGTTTAGCCCCATCGGTTTTCTAATTTTAAGACGTTCGACCCATTAGTTTGACGATTTTAAGAACTTTCGACCCATTTCTGTCAATTTTAAGACCTTTCGTCCCATTTAGGTGTCGATTTTATCCTGGCGAGCGATAGCGAGCCTGTAATATAAGACGAACCGGCTTTTAGCCGGGACATTTTTCTACCGAAAAATGTACAAATTTATCTTGAAAGAGGGTCAAGGGGGTGCAATTTTAAGATTGCTGGAGGAGTAGGAAACAAACTAAAAACCTCCCCTTAAACGAATATGTGACTACCCGGTACTGTAGACATCTGCTCTTGAATAGCAAGTGTAAGTGTATATGTATAGTTGATTCCTGCGTTTGATGCATTTATATAGGTATGTATACGAAACTATAATGTATATGTATGTATATTTATGCATACAAACACACACACACACACACACACACAGTGGATACATACTAACAACACTTCAAGCACTAGCACCAGCATTCACCATACATATTAATATACTTCCACCACACACACACACACACACACACTGAATATACTAAATACATAACAGCAACATTTTCTCTCTCTATCTCTCTCTCTCACAAACACACACACACACACTACTGCCCGCTCTGCCATATCTACCTCCACACAGTGTATTAGCAGTACTTCTCCGCCATCCATATCTCTCTCTCTCTCTCTCTCTCTCTCTCTCTCTCTCTCTCTCTCTCTCTCTCTCTCTCTCTCTCTCTCTCTCTCTCTCTCTCTCTCTCTCTCTCTCTCTCTCTCTCTCCGCCTCAATGTTGCATATCTCTCGGTATTATATTAAACTATTAAAACGCGTCATAATGCCAAGAAATCATACAAAGTTAGAATAACATTTTAGCTAGAACCTTTCCGAATAGGCGATAACTTAACAAAATCCATATAGTGCTACAAAGAATTGCTATACCAAACCCGTTGTCGGCCGAAGTTGTTAATACATTCAGAGTGAATGCATTAAAATCAGCTGACGACCAAAGTTTACACGGAAACTTTGTGGCATGACTAATTCTGCGCAAAAGTTTGGGGCATAGCTAATTCTGCTGGAAGTGTTATAGTGTGAAATACTCATAAAAAAGTGTGTGTGCACATATAGACTGTATATATATATTTATATATATATATATATATATATATATATATAATTATTATCATCAAGGCTGAACTACTTTACAATCTCCCAACTCCCTCCTTCTCTCTCTCTCTCTATCACTTACTCTCGCTCTTGCTGGCCTCCCCCCCCCCCTCTCTCTCTCTCTCTCTCTCTCTCTCTCTCTCTCTCTCTTAATTCAAGTGTTCAAAATCATCAAAGGCATCGACAATATGAACTGTAATAAATATTTCACTATCGACCAATCAAATTACACGCCGGGGAACGGTTGCAAAATTATTGGTAAATCTTTAAACTCACAAGAGTCTAAGAATTTCTTCTTCAATTGAGTTGTCAACTTGTGGAATGGGCTTCCCCGAGATGTCATAGACTGCAGCACCGTTGATTCTTGTAAACTTCGCCTAGACAAATATCTTGCATCAAACCCGCGACTGACTGAGTTTGTAAATTAATAACTTTATTTTATTCCCCCCTCAGAACCTTCAAGGATTATTGCGTATATAAATTACTAAGACGTTACTCTCCTTCCCCCAGATATACGAAAGATCACTTATAACTGTGTTATGTTACTAACCCATCTGTCCCCTACTAAATTTCTAATCCTGCCACGGACATTAGTTCCAGGGCAGTAGTTCTCTTTCCAATTTTCCCTTACCCACTCTAAACCACTGTTTGGAGACTTGGTCCTCAATGATTTGGAGGACAAGCAGCCTAGAGGGGTCGCAAGACCTGTTGTTGCTTGATTGCCTTTGTACTACTTTGTACTCTCTCTCTCTCTCTCTCTCTTTCTCTCTCTCTCTCTGTCTCTCTCGGTCTCTCTCTCTCTCTCTCTCTCTCTCTCTCTCTCTCTCTCATTACCTCCATCTTCCCTATCCCATCCATCTTGCTCTCTCCCCTAGCCCCTCTCGTCTGCCTCACAATATTGATGGCAGTCTTCCTCACAGGCACCAAAGGAAATAGAAGTAGGTGAACAGGTGGTTGTGGTGGTTGTGGTTGTTGTGGGTGGAAGAGTGGTTGTGGTGAAGTGGTTGTGGTGAAGTGGTTGTGGTGTGTTGGTTGTGGTGTGTTGGTTGTGGTGTGTTGTGGTCGTCGTCGTTGTGGTGGAAGAGTAGAGGTAGTGGTTGTGGGGTAATAATTGTGGTGGTGGTGGTGATGAAGTGGTTGTGGTGTGTTGGTTGTGGTGGTGGTAGTTGTATAGTTGTGTTGGTTGTGGAGGGGTGGTGGAAGAGTAGTGGGAGTGGTTGTGGAGTGGTAGTTGTGGTGGTGGTGGTTGTGTAGTTGTTGTAGAGGGGTGGTTGTGGGGTGGCAGGTGTACATGTGACTGTGGAGGGGATAGTAGTGGTTTTGGTTGTGGAGTCCTAGTTGTGAAGTGATAGTGGTTGTGGAATGGAACTTGTGACGTGGTAGTTGTGGGGTGGTGTGGTGTTAATGATTTTAGAACATTGAAGTTATACAGTATTAGGTATGGTGGCGTGGATAAGTTATACAGTATTAGGTATGGTGGCGTGGATAAGTTATACAGTATTAGGTATGGCGGCGTGGATAAGTTATACAGTATTAGGTATGGTGGCGTGGATAAGTTATACAGTATTAGGTATGGCAGCGTGGATAAGTTATACAGTATTAGGTATGGTGGCGTGGATAAGTTATACAGTATTAGGTATGGTGGCGTGGATAAGTTATACAGTATTAGGTATGGCGGCGTGGATAAGTTATACAGTATTAGGTATGGTGGCGTGGATAAGTTATACAGTATTAGGTATGGCGGCGTGGATAAGTTATACAGTATTAGGTATGGTGGCGTGGATAAGTATACAGTATTAGGTATGGCGGCGTGGATAAGTTATACAGTATTAGGTATGGTGGCGTGGATAAGTTATACAGTATTAGGTATGGCAGCGTGGATAAGTTATACAGTATTAGGTATGGTGGCGTGGATAAGTTATACAGTATTAGGTATGGTGGCGTGGATAAGTTATACAGTATTAGGTATGGCGGCGTGGATAAGTTATACAGTATTAGGTATGGTGGCGTGGATAAGTTATACAGTATTAGGTATGGCGGCGTGGATAAGTTATACAGTATTAGGTATGGTGGCGTGGATAAGTTATACAGTATTAGGTATGGTGGCGTGGATAAGTTATACAGTATTAGGTATGGCAGCGTGGATAAGTTATACAGTATTAGGTATGGCAGCGTGGATAAGTTATACAGTATTAGGTATGGCAGCGTGGATAAGTTATACAGTATTAGGTATGGCAGCGTGGATAAGTTATACAGTATTAGGTATGGCAGCGTGGATAAGTTATACAGTATTAGTATGGCAGCGTGGATAAGTTATACAGTATTAGGTATGGCAGCGGGGATAAGATATACAGTATTAGGTATGGCAGCGCGGGGATAAGTTATACAGTATTAGGTATGGCGGCGTGGATAAGTTATACAGTATTAGGTATGGTGGCGTGGATAAGTTATACAGTATTAGGTATGGCAGCGTGGATAAGTTATACAGTATTAGGTATGGCAGCGTGGATAAGTTATACAGTATTAGGTATGGCAGCGTGGATAAGTTATACAGTATTAGGTTATGGCAGCGTGGATAAGTTATACAGTATTAGGTATGGCAGCGTGGATAAGTTATACAGTATTAGGTATGGCAGCGTGGATAAGTTATACAGTATTAGGTATGGCGCAGCGTGGATAAGTTATACAGTATTAGGTATGGCAGCGTGGATAAGTTATACAGTATTAGGTATGGCGGCGTGGATAAGTTATACAGTATTAGGTATGGCGGCGTGGATAAGTTATACAGTATTAGGTATGGTGGCGTGGATAAGTTATACAGTATTAGGTATGGTGGCTGTGGATAAGTATACAGTATTAGGTATGGCGGCGTGGAGAAGTTATACAGTATTAGGTATGCGGGCGTGGATAAGTTATACAGTATTAGGTATGGTGGCGTGGATAAGTTATACAGTATTAGGTATGGTGGCGTGGATAAGTTATACAGTATTAGGTATGGTGGCGTGGATAAGTTATACAGTATTAGGTATGGTGGCGTGGATAAGTTATACAGTATTAGGTATGGCAGCGTGGATAAGTTATACAGTATTAGGTATGGCAGCGTGGATAAGTTATACAGTATTAGGTATGGCAGCGTGGATAAGTTATACAGTATTAGGTATGGCAGCGTGGATAAGTTATACAGTATTAGGTATGGCAGCGTGGATAAGTTATACAGTATTAGGTATGGCGGCGTGGATAAGTTATACAGTATTAGGTATGGTGGCGTGGATAAGTTATACAGTATTAGGTATGGTGGCGTGGATAAGTTATACAGTATTAGGTATGGCAGCGTGGATAAGTTATACAGTATTAGGTATGGCAGCGTGGATAAGTTATACAGTATTAGGTATGGCAGCGTGGATAAGTTATACAGTATTAGGTATGGCAGCGTGGATAAGTTATACAGTATTAGGTATGGCAGCGTGGATAAGTTATACAGTATTAGGTATGGCAGCGTGGATAAGTTATACAGTATTAGGTATGGCAGCGTGGATAAGTTATACAGTATTAGGTATGGCAGCGTGGATAAGTTATACAGTATTAGGTATGGCGGCGTGGATAAGTTATACAGTATTAGGTATGGCGGCGTGGATAGTTATACAGTATTAGGTATGGTGGCGTGGATAAGTTATACAGTATTAGGTATGGTGGCGTGGATAAGTTATACAGTATTAGGTATGGCGGCGTGGATAAGTTATACAGTATTAGGTATGGTGGCGTGGATAAGTTATACAGTATTAGGTATGGTGGCGTGGATAAGTTATACAGTATTAGGTATGGTGGCGTGGATAAGTTATACAGTATTAGGTATGGTGGCGTGGATAAGTTATACAGTATTAGGTATGGTGGCGTGGATAAGTTATACAGTATTAGGTATGGTGGCGTGGATAAGTTATACAGTATTAGGTATGGCGTGGATAAGTTATACAGTATTAGGTATGGCAGCGTGGATAAGTTATACAGTATTAGGTATGGTGGCAGCGTGGATAAGTTATACAGTATTAGGTATGGTGGCGTGGATAAGTTATACAGTATTAGGTATAGCGGCGTGGATAAGTTATACAGTATTAGGTATGGCAGCGTGGATAAGTTATACAGTATTAGGTATGGCAGCGTGGATAAGTTATACAGTATTAGGTATGGCAGCGTGGATAAGTTATACAGTATTAGGTATGGCAGCGTGGATAAGTTATACAGTATTAGTATGGCAGCGTGGATAAGTTATACAGTATTAGGTATGGCAGCGTGGATAAGTTATACAGTATTAGGTATGGCAGCGTGGATAAGTTATACAGTATTAGGTATGGCAGCGTGGATAGTTATACAGTATTAGGTATGGCAGCGTGATAAGTTATACAGTATTAGGTATGGCAGCGTGGATAAGTTATACAGTATTAGTATGGCAGCGTGGATAAGTTATACAGTATTAGGTATGGCAGCGTGGATAAGTTATACAGTATTAGGTATGGCGGCGTGGATAAGTTATACAGTATTAGGTATGGCGGCGTGGATAAGTTATACAGTATTAGGTATGGTGGCGTGGATAAGTTATACAGTATTAGGTATGGCGGCGTGGATAAGTTATACAGTATTAGGTATGGTGGCGTGGATAAGTTATACAGTATTAGGTATGGTGGCGTGGATAAGTTATACAGTATTAGGTATGGCGGCGTGGATAAGTTATACAGTATTAGGTATGGTGGCGTGGATAAGTTATACAGTATTAGGTATGGTGGCGTGGATAAGTTATACAGTATTAGGTATGGTGGCGTGGATAAGTTATACAGTATTAGGTATGGTGGCGTGGATAAGTTATACAGTATTAGGTATGATAGCGTGGATAAGTTATACAGTATTAGGTATGGTGGCGTGGATAAGTTATACAGTATTAGGTATGGTGGCGTGGATAAGTTATACAGTATTAGGTATGGTGGCGTGGATAAGTTATACAGTATTAGGTATGGTGGCGTGGATAAGTTATACAGTATTAGGTATGGTGGCGTGGATAAGTTATACAGTATTAGGTATGGTGGCGTGGATAAGTTATACAGTATTAGGTATGGTGGCGTGGATAAGTTATACAGTATTAGGTATGGTGGCGTGGATAAGTTATACAGTATTAGGTATGGTGGCGTGGATAAGTTATACAGTATTAGGTATGGTGGCGTGGATAAGTTATACAGTATTAGGTATGGTGGCGTGGATAAGTTATACAGTATTAGGTATAGCGGCGTGGATAAGTTATACAGTATTAGGTATAGCGGCGTGGATAAGTTATACAGTATTAGGTATAGCGGCGTGGATAAGTTATACAGTATTAGGTATGGTGGCGTGGATAAGCAGTGGCATAGTCTGTTTATTCTAGGTTGGGCAGAAATCGTAACCTCTAACCTCTCAAAACTCAAAAAGGACTAGAGTAATCGAGCTAATATTTCTAAAAAAATATTCGCTTTTTCTCCATCTTAAAAACATCTTAATATCATAGGACTGTGAATAATTCCCCCCCCCCCCTCTCTCTCTCTCTCTCAGTCTCACTCTCACTCTCAGTCTCACTGTCACTCACACTCTCTCTCTCTCTCTCAGCGTTTATCCAATAAGACAATCATTGCTGGTTCTCCTTATCACTCCACCTCCCTTCCTTTATCTCTCCTTTCCCTCCGTCACCCTTCTTCAGGTGTCGGTCTCTGTCTCTCTCTCTCTCTCTCTCTCTCTCTCTCTCTCTCTCTCTCTCTCTTGCTATCCTTTCCTTCCACTTTCTCTTAGGGTTGCTATCTCTATTAGGATTAAGTCCTGGTCACCTCGTAGGGATCGTAAGATCTGTGTGGCCAGTGTATCTATGTAAATCTATGTAAATCTCTCTCTCTCTCTCTCTCACAGACAAGGCATCCAATTCCAAGTCTCCGTCTCCGTCTCACCCACCCTCTCTCTCTCACACACACACGATACAAACATTGAGACAGATACTAGATTTGTTTCCTGTATTGCAAACCTCCTCTGTCTGTCTGATCTTCCTGGTCTACATCGCTTGCTTATGTATGTATGTATGTATGTATGTATTGAGAGGGATCTGCCTTGTGTGGGCCAATCGGCTTTCTGCAGACTCACATTTTCTTATGTTCTTATGTAAGTATGTATGTACTGTACTGTACAGTATGTATTTATGTATGTATGTATGTATGTATGTATGTATGTATGTATGTTTTTTTTTTTTTTTTTTTTTTTTTTCTTCTATGTGATTGAGGGAGGCAAAAGGCATAACTGCCTATAGCGAGTGCCTCCCCCATAGTTGAAAGAGTGACAGGGCCAAAATCAAGGGACGTTCGAGCCAAAATGCCTGGACACACAGAGTTTGAAGCAATTTAAGTCATAGGAAGAGGGAAAGACTGATTCTGGGAGAGAGTTCCAGAGCTCAGCTGTTGAGTAGAAGAAAGTTTGAGAGTAACGTTTCACTCTTGGGTTGGAGAGTTGCACAGAGTAGGGGTGGGATTGAGTTGCAAGACGGGTACCACGTGCCCTACGTAAAGGAGGTGGTATGCACTGGGATAGCTCTGAGGAACACTGATTATTATAGTAGCGATAGAATAGCGAGAGAGATGCAACATTGCGGCGGAGAGAGAGAGATTGCAGAGAGTTGGTGAGTGGACGGGAGGTAATGATTCGAAAGGCCTTCCTTTCAACTTTGTCTACATGTATGTATGTATGTATGTATGTATGTACTGTATGTATGTATTTCCATCACCTTCATCTTTCTCCCTTGCTCTATCCATAAACTTCCGTATTAGTTTATTCATAACTCTCTTCCCTCCCTTCCTTGCAGTTGTTCGTCAATGTATGCTATACTATGTATGTATGTATGTATATATAATTATATGTATGCATGTACGTACACTCTAAAACACAAATCCTAGCCAAAAGTGAACGCATGAATAATTGAATATGAAAACGAACCTCCTCCTCCTCTCTCTCTCTCTCTCTCTCTCTCTCTCTTCAGATATTAATGTTGTCACTTAACTATATTGACGGTAACTAAATTAACATTATAATAGTGAAGGCTTGGGTATTACTGAACGTTATAATGATATGCACACACACCCCTTCTCTCGTTCGATTGCCAGTAACTCGATACAAGCACGTTTAAAAGTGTACATAATACATACAAGTAATCGTGACTTTAATACAACTCAGGCTCTTTTGGAAATAAGCGTGTTTACTCTTATTATTAACACGGAGAATATTTATGCTAAAATACACACACACACACACACACACACACACACACACACACACACACACACACACACACACACACACACACACATTTGGGCAAGTCTCCTAACGGCGTAGCCTCTGTTCATCTTGCAGTATAAATAGGAACCTGGTATAAATGGACGAAGTTGTGACGTTCCCTCTGGGGGTTGGTGGTCTGTTACAAGGTGAGAAGGGTATCGTATAGGTCAACCTAAGCCTTCGGGTGAGACTGGTACCGTACAGATCAACCCATGCATTCGATTACCGATGTCGCCAATTGACTGATTACAGACTACACTCACATCCACAGCCAATGATACACTAACACATGACATGCACTTCAAGCAATACGTTTCCAGTTAAGAAGGCGCAATAATAATGAGCTGAAGCTCGCATTGTGTGGAATCCCCTTTACAAACAAACTCTTCGCACAATAACAAACCCATCCATATCTGTTTAAAAATATGGGTTACCGGAACTTGTGACTTAGCCCCTTCCGGATACAATGGCGTGTTTGTTTGTTATATTCTGGCTATTAGTAGACGATTTTATGCAGCTTAGGAAGGATCCCTAGGAATCAAAGGAGTAAAAATTACCCTCACTAACCCTCTGACTTCCAAAATTACCTCATAAACTGAATAAAATCGTCCAATAATAGCCAGAAATATGGGACGGAGCGTGTCTTGGAATATTTAAAGGATTAATAGTTAATAAAATAACAGCTGACACTGAAGTCCTGCTTATAATAGAAACGGTCGAATTAATCTAAATGGTTTAGTCTTACACGATACATCTCTCTCTCTCTCTCTCTCTCATACCAGAAATTCTCCGCTTATATTACTGTAATTCCATGTGTTTACCTGTGCTACACATCCTCCAGTATCCAGTGTACATTTTATTGAAGCTGTTCGTTACTCCGTGTACAGCCGGTTATTTTGTACACAAACACACACACACACACACACACACACATATATGAACGCACATATTTATATAGACGCACATAACACCCCCCCCCCCCCCCTCTCACATACACACACACACACACACACACAAATGAACGCACATATTCACACACACACACACACACACACACACACACACACACACACACACACACACACAACACAACAACACAATACAACTAGAGTAAGTACAACTAGAGTAAGTACACATGAACGCGCAAAATAGACTTCTAAAACACGTCACATTCCTCAAGTGGTTAAAAAGGATATGTAATTAAGGTGGGATGAGCTATTAATTAAGGTGGGATGAGCTATTAATTAAGGTGGGATGAGCTATTAATTAAGGTGGGATGAGCTATTAATTTAGGTGGGATGAGCTATTAATTTAGGTGGGATGAGCTATTAATTTAGGTGAGATGAGCTATTAATTTAGGTGGGATGAGCTATTAATTTGGTAATCTATTTATCTTTTTAATATTTTTTTTTAGTTTCCTTCCTAGACCTCCATCAAGCTTAAAATAACAACCCCAGCATCCCCCTTCAAGATAACAACCCCAGCATCCCCCTTCATGATAACAACCCCAGCATCCCCCTTCAAGATAACAATCCCAGCATCCCCCTTCAAGATATATTTATACATTTTTCGGTAGCAAAAATGTTCCGGCTTTCTCTTTGAAATTACAGGCTTGCTTTCGCTCGCCAGGAAATTTTTTTACACCTAAATGCCACGAAAGGTCTTAAAATTGACAAATTAATGGGACAAAAGGTCTTATAATCGACAAACTAATGGAAGGAACGTCTTAAAATTTCAAAACTAATACGCTAAACACGAGGGAGAAGGAGGTCCAGAAAAAGCGAGTAGTACCCTCTTAAGCCCGAGTGTAACAGCTTCAGCAAATTATGGACAGAATGATCCCTATGCAGATTATAACGCATGTTGACAGTATAGTCTGGCTATCATTAGACGATTTTATACAGCTTAGGAAGGATCGGTGGATATTATAAGGGTAAAGACTCTCTTATTACTTGTTCCCCTATGTCACAACTTCGGGACTGTATGTAGCCTGTTACTCTTGCGAGGCCCCGTGATACTCGAAAACAGACCATAAATCCGTCATTATATCTGCTAACTAACAGGATTCGAACTATCTCACTTGACCCTTTATACTGCCACAGATCCTTATTAAACTGCACTAAATCGTCTAATTACAGCTAGAATGAAGTTAGAATTGCGTGACGGTGCGGCAGGGGTTGATGGCCTCGACTTTATACTGTAGGCTATATACACGTGTACTTGTGTGGATAAAAAACCTCTCTTCCACTGTTCACTACAATATATTTAATCTGATATTTTATGCCGATGGTCATCAGCCTCATTGGAACATACCCACGTGTGTGTATTTTGAAATATGGGATTATTAATGTGTGATGGATTGGATAAATGTTGTCATGACACATATATATCGTGATTATGTGAATATTAAAGGTTAGAGGTTCAGAATGCAATGATATAGTGGTTTCGCAGGCTAGCTCACACAAAAAAAAAAAAAAAATAAAAAAATAATATATATATATATATATATATATATATATATATATATATATATATATATATATATATATATATATATATATATACCGGTATATATATATATATGTTGGTGTAGCCAGGTACTAAATTTTCTTTAAGGCAGGCGAGGTTGAAGGAAATACATGTATCAGCATTAATTATTTTATTATTAAGGCTTTCAATAGAACGAACAGCAATTCTCAGGTGTTCTGGGAGATTGTGCAAAAGGTGAGCAAAATTCATGATGATCCGACGCGTTTCGATAGACAACTATCATCTTCAGGGAATGGAAGGTAAGTGAATAGGATTACGATTAAATGAGGATAGATTACCTCAAAGCGTGGAAAATAGTGGTTTACTGTAAGAGACAGGACAGAAGAATGAAGAGTATGAGAGATAAAAGACTGTGGGCTGACCACAAAGATATTTTTATACAGTACATGTTTATTAATAGTCTCGACGTGCGCACTCCGTTTGCTGACGTGGCAAGTTTTTAGGTATTTATAAGCCAAGCCCTGGAAAAGGCGCAAGTATGTCCGCGGCAGACCCCCGCGGGCCACGGGTCTGGGGCTCACCAGTGAGCCCCAGACCCAAGACCCGCAGAGACCCAACGCCAGAAGCAAAAGCCACCTAGTTCACTCTCATTTCTTGTGCACTCTTATTTCTAGTTCACTCTCATTTATATTTAACTCTAGGTTGCTCATCATATACATCTCACTCTTATTTCTAGTTCAATCTGGGTTTATCATCACACATATCTCTCACTCTCAATTCTAGTTAACTCATTTCTAGATCACTCTCATTTCTAGTTCACTCTCATTTCTCGTTCACTCAGGGTTTGCCATCACATATATATATATCTCACTCTCATTTCTAGCTCACTCTCATTTCTAGTTCACTCTGGGTTTCTCATCACACATATATCTCACTCTCATTTCTAGTTCACTCTCATTTCTAGTTCACTCTGGGTTTCTCATCACACATATATCTCTCACTCTCATTTCTAGTTCACTCTGGGTTTCTCATCACATATATCTCTCACTCTCATTTCTAGTTCATTCTCATTTCTCATCACACATATATCTCTCATTTCTAGTTCACTCTCATTTCTCATCACATATATCTCACTCTCATCTCTAGTTCACTCTCATTTCTCATCACATATATCTCTCACTCTCATTTCTCATCACACATATAGCTCACTCTCATTTCTCATCACACATAAATCTCACTCATTTCTAGTTCACTCTCATTTCTCATCACATATATCTCTCACTCTCATTTCTCATCACATATATCTCTCTCTCTCATTTCTCATCGCATATCTCTCTCTCTCATTTCTAGTTCACTCTCATTTCTCACCACATATATCTCTCACTCTCATTTCTAGTTCACTCTCATTTCTCATCACATATATCTCTCTCTCTCATTTCTAGTTCACTCTGGGTTTCTCATCATCACACATATATCTCACTCTCATTTCTAGTTCACTCTCATTTCTCATCACATATATCTCTCTCACTCTCATTTTCCCCCTGCAGTATTTTCT